>RJWJ010028866.1:0-21071 GCA_004363605.1 Indri indri | reverse complement strand
GCTGAGCCTCAGTCCCAGGCCCCCATCCTCTCCCTTGGGCTTGAGGGCCAGTCCATTGATTTCATTATACACCTGTCAAGATGTGTGCCCAACTACTGACTAACTGGATCCTTCCCCAAGCTCAGGGCATGCTCCAAGGACCTGCTAAAACCGTACATTATAGACAGAAACACAGTACCTCTTGTTTAAATAAGTCTTCAGGGCCTTTATTTGTAGCATTCCACTTCCTGAAACTTCCTTCCAGTTCTTCTTCATTGATTGAGAGTGTTCTCTCCGAAGGCCCTGGAATCATTAATGCAAAGGGGTGATCACTACAGAGTGAATTGCTCAGAAACCTATACTTGTACCACAAAATCCTAACATTTTTCTCCTTCATTAAGAAAGACTAAGAAATATATAAAGAGACTATTAAGAAGGTGATTCGGAAGGTTCTTCAAGGCATCTGAGCAAGGGCTGTCACCAGGGTCACTTCAAGGTCAAAGCTTATCTGCAGAACAGAGGTAAGGCACCTCTTGCCTCCAACCTTCTCAGTCCTCAGCCACAGGCAATCAGGCCCCAAGCGTAACTTGACCCAAGATCTCAAGGATTAGAGAAAGGAGGGTTGTGATGTGGTTGGGGGTGAGGAGAGCTGGCAGAGGCCCTGGGCAGCGATCAGTCAGCCACTTCCCAGGGGAGGCTTGGCTTCTTCCTAAGAGGCAGCAGCTCAGCTAGAATCAGGGGTTACTGAATACCCTTCAAAGCAGCCCTCTTTTGTAAAACAGTTGCTTCCTCAGGATCTGTGATGGGAGCCCAGGTGAATGGCATGAAGAAAAAGGAGGCAGCCTGGCATATGCCCAACCCTGTCCACGAGAATACCGCCGCTGCCTGCATGTTGCCTTCAGTCTGGGCAGCAGATGAGAAACACAGCAGCTCTCCCTGTCCTGTGACTTCCTGTGGCAACCCAGACATCCAGTGACTCAAAGAAGGCTCCCAGAGGGCGCTCTGAGTCTGAAGGGGAGCTTTAGCTTCTCTAGCAGGTGGACAAACCCTGATCCCCAGTGAGGGCACTGAATTGATTTTTGATCCAGGTTTGACTCCATTTGCTGCCTTGAAGGGGTATCCTGGTAAGATGTGCAAGAGGCCCTCCCAGGGTAGGTGACCTGGATAGTTCCTGAAAGTTCTAAGCTGACTGCTATTTGATAAAATTTCTGGAAACCAACAACTGCCAATTTTCCACCATCCAGGAAAGTCTAAACAGCTTCATTCTCCTGGGGGGATCTTCTCCAAAATGGAGGTAAAACATCTTCTGGCAGAACTGCCCCTGGATTTAACACAGCTGATGGAGTATCTTCCAAAGAAAATGGCAGGATCACCCTTGTTCTTACCTTGAGTTGCCATCACAATCTCCTTCACTCTTCGGTACTGGTTTAACAACCCCGTAAGCTCCTCTATGCGACGGTCCTGGCACAGTGAGACAGTAGTTTTAGATTAACGCCACAACTGGCCTCTCAGATTATTGCATTTTGGGGTCCAGGGTATGTGCAGGGCACAATGAGAAGAACCCCCCTGTGGAATGTATGGAATATTCCAAAGGAAAAGCATATCCCAGCCCCATCCCATAGAGCTGGGATTTCTGTGGTCTGCCCCATAGGCAACTCATGCAGGCACTCGACTCTACCTGAAGGCTGTGAGTCAACAGTAACCGAGATTCCCTTCACAGGGCTTAAACATTTTAAGCAGCATCAAACTTACTGTCTTCCTATCCTCCTGAAGTAGCCACTGAAATCTGCCTTCTGGTCTGAGTGTAGCCCTCTGGAGCTACACAAAAAAAAGACTAAAATAAAGCTGTCTTATTTATCCTAACATCTTCACTTGTTTCTTAGGAGTCTCAGATACCTTATACTACACAGGAAATTCCCAGAAGACAACATATCATTCAAGGCAACGGCCTAGGGACTTGAGAGGCCACACAGATCCTGGACAACACTGGGTGTGAACCTGGCTTTGCTATTTACTAGTTACCTGACTTTGGGCAAAATTACTTAAGCACTTTGAGTGTATTTCCTCATCTGCAAAATGCAGGGTTCTGATCCTCAGAGATGATGTTTATACCAGCTAGGTGCTCTTTATTTGTAGAGGTGGCTATTTATGATTATGCTGGAATTAGATATGAAGAATATAAAGGCAGCAGGGTAAACTGAGGCATCGTATGCTGCCCGGTGTCTCTGATGGTTCTATCATCAGGTTGTGCACATGGGAGATTGCTAGGAGTCTTGGCAGGAGCTGTGATACTGGCAGTAACCACAGTAGTATGTTCCCCCACACCAGCAGGAACAGGCAGTGCTCTCATCTCCCTTTAGGAGATACCATTTAGGCAAAGTTGCCAGGCATCAAGGCAAAAACAGGTGGGTGAGGCCAAGTGTCTAGGAGGCAGAAGCCGTTCTCCTGACACATCCCTGTGACAATGGCATGATGCACACGGCCCTGTCCAGAATATCAGAGACCAGCAGGGACCAAACAGAGCCAAGGGTGTTAGCAAGGAAAGGACAGGGCTGCCCAATGACCATCTTACCTTATCTTCATTGGCAACAAGCAAAGTTTCCATCCCCTTTTTCAGACATTGAATTTCTTGGTCTAAAAAAAATAGGTGTAGAAATATTTATATAAATGCAAACACTTATTCCACATGCTAAGATGCTCAAGTTCAAACCTGAAGACTTTTTATGTGAACATGGCTCCTTTATTTCTTTAAAGAGGCCAGGATGGTGTCTAGCATAGAGTCAGTCACATTAAATATTTGGTAGACTACTAAATGAATGAACCTAGTATTTTGTCTTCTCTTTACAGAAATTTTTTTTTTTTTTTTTTTTTAAGACAGAGTCTCACTCTGTTGCCTGGGCTGAAGTGCAGCGGGGCGTGATCACAGCTCACTGCAACCTCAAACTCCTGGGCTCACGCAATCCTCCTGCCTCAGCCTCCTGAGTGTCTGGGACTACAGGCTTGCATCATCACGCACAGCTAATTTTTTGTGGAGATGGGGTCTCACTCTTGCTCAGGCTGGTCTTGAACTCCTGGCCTCAAGTGATCCTCCCGCCTCAGCCTCCCAGAGTGCTAGCATTACAAGTGTGAGCCACTGTGCCCGGCCTTCTCTTTATAGACATTTATGGGCAAAATCAAAATGCCATGTACTCAAAGGTGATGCGGAGAAACTCGAAAGCCTTTCACAGCCAATGTCTTCTAAGAATACAGACATTCTTATCCTTTGCCACTCAAGTAGGCATGTGCCTGGGCTGCTGACTGGTTTTGAAGAAAATCATACAGTTGACAGGCTGTAGGCAGAGAACTATTTAAAAGAAGGGGTAAAAAGTCTACAGCTGAATGGAGACAGGGAAATAAAAATTATGTGAAAGAGTTGGATATTTGGCTTAATTTAAAATGGTGCCATCAAAATTGACTAACTAATGTTTAGATGCATTGATAAATATATTAACAGAAACTCTATGGTTAAGAGAAAACAATCTTACTTCGTTATAAACCTATAGAGTTTCCCAATAGGCCAAGGAATCTGTCAGTCTGTGGTGGAAAACTCATGGCCTTGTCTCACTTTGGACCCAGCAGGGATTCTCTTAACTTCTTCCTTAACTGTTCAGGAATGCCAGGTCAAAGGCCAATGCCTAAAGGAGCTAGAGGTCATTTGCCAGATACTCAGAGGTCTGGGAATTGGCACATAGCTAGATTTTCCCAAGAAGGATCTATACTCATCTGTAAACTGGTCACTGCAAAGGGAATAGGGCTGTCTATATAAGAAAAGTACAGGAGACAAGGGAATAAAAGGACAGGCATCCCATTTCCTTTGGGGATGCTTGTTACATCCAACAAGAACAGCAACAGTAGACCTATAGACTTTGTGTAAATAGTCATGGGAATTCATTTTCAGAGTAAAACGGAGAGTGCTTGCTGGTTATCTTAGGCTCCTGGCAGCCAACATCAGCTCTGCAGCTCAGTTTGTAGGGGGGTAAGCTCCAGACAAAGACTGGCAAACCTCGATTCACTCATCTGAACCCAACTTTACCAGCAAATGACCAAAGGACCAGCTCAAGGAGGTAACCAGGGTTGGGGTGGGGTCTAGAAGGCTCAGACTGTGGGGAAGCATGGGGTGGAAAACGAAGGCTGCCTGGTCTAGAAGTCACGGTGTGGGGCACTCTCTGCCCAGGGTTGGCATTGGAGATAGTCCAGGCTATCTTAGTAGAACTCAGCCTCCACGGGTAGGCCTTGGCAGGTAGGTGACACACCCAGTGGCTTGGGAAGACACCGAGAAAGGCTGGGGGAGGGATGAGCACATTGGCACTAATTTCCTTCCCAGCCTAAGCCGTAGTTGCATGGCTTCCAGACCCCAGGTGGGCTAAGCAGTGCTGAGGCTGCAATGAGCCTAGGTAGTGGCACCCGTCCATGGGACTGTATGATCTCCTCCAGCACTGCTCTGCAGCCTAGTGGTGAGTGGAGAAGTTGAGGGGGTGGGGTTACTTTCTATACATGGCAAACAGGCATGGTTATAAAATATGTGTTCATAAGAGCAGCTGAGGATTTACCCTCTATTTTTAATCAGCAATACTTGAATTCCTCAGGGACTATTCACCATCCTTCCCTTATTCAGTAAACATTTCTGAGGATGAGGTGCCTGTGATGGGCTGAATACTGTGTTGGGCTCTGAGGATACGTTCTTAAACAAGAAAGATGTAGTCTCCATCCCAGAGTGGGGATGACAGTCTATACCATGAGATCTCCCAAAACACAGCACTGGTAAGTTATAAGTGCTATGAAGAAAACAAGAAGGATGCTGAGTTAGAGAACAATAGGGCTGGGGCACCTACTTGAGGTAGGGTGGCTAGGAAGAGCCTGAGAGGTAACATTTGGAATTGCAAGGATGAAAAAGAACTGATTCGCTTCTGTGACCTCAGAGCTTTGTACAAATGTCAGGTAGGTGTCCATGAAATGACTGAATAAATTACTAAAGCCTCCCCTTTGGTGATGGCATGGAAACAAGGCCTTTCGATCAAATGAAAGAGCCAGGTATTCCCTACGTTCTCAGTAAAAGCTCCAGAAGTGGCTGCACAGAGCTTCAGTTAACACTGTGTATCTGAGCAAAGGCTTCAGAGCTGAGCCCTCTGGGTAGGAGAGGCTGCCATGGCTATGATTCCATAACAGAGCTGTGCTTTATAGGCATGCGTGCGCACACACACACATGTGCATCCACTCACTTGGACATGCTCACAAACACATATGTACATGCACGTTACCATGCCTGCACACACAAGCATACCCACACTCACTCAAAGGCACATGGGCCCACTTATAGGAGTGTGCCCAAGGCCCAGCACAACTGCATCCTGTCTCAGTCAAGCCAGTTACCTCTCTCTGCATGGTCACCGTGGAGAGCTGCCGTCCGGGAGAGCTGGCTGTGCAGACGCTCAATTTCTGCATCTTTCAGGGCCACCTGCTCTTGCAGCTGGGCTACCTCAGCCTGAAAAAGAGAGGATCCCTGTCAGGTCAGAAGGACTGCCAAACCATGATGAAGTGCCTCCACCAGAGTCCAGAGCCCACTGGGCCCCAGCACACATCAGGAGTAGAGGGGAGCAGCAGGAGGGGCCAGCTGTCCTCCCCACAGGGTGGACCTCTCTGAATGAACTCATTCTTCTAGGCCGTTCTGGCCCCACCTACTCTCTGGCCATCAACCTGATCCTTCCCCTGCACCCTCCAACCTGACCAGGCTCTTTCTCTCCCCTGCTGTGTGGGGCCCAGATGCCACTGAGGCCCAAGGAGCTGGGACTGTGTGCAATGGGAGGGCTGTCCTCAGTGCACAGATGGATATCCTCTTTCTGGACATGGTGTTCCTTCTCCCAAGATATTCACCCAACAGCATTTAGATATGCCACTGTGACAGATGCATGTGGCTTTCATCTTTCCACCTCATACAGGAAATACAGTGGAAACCAAATCACTACTGGTAGACAAAGGGCGAGCCAAGCGTTCCCATCCTCAATGCTCTCCCACACTTTGGGCAGTCACTACCTCTGCCCACCCTCCAGGCTCATGTGCACACTCACCCACACAGACAAGTGTACAAGCATGCGGCAGTGCTTTAGCAGATACACTTTTGCAAAAAAAGCCAAAACAACATAAACAGCACAGAAGTGCAAACACATTCACAAACGCACGCAACACAGACAACTGCCTTGGATGGTTCTCATGTCTCCACTAAGTATAGCAAGTTGAATTTCACACGCAACGCAACACTACATGTGGGTGTCCATGCTTTCCCATACTCATTAGAAGATCAGAATTGCATAGGTCCCATCCCAAGAGGTACCTTGGCTTTACAGTCAAACTTGGATGCTCTCATTTCCTAGTTGGGTGACCTTGGGCAAATAAGTTAACCTTGCTGAGTCTCAGCTCATCTATAAAATGGGAAAAATAGCACCTACTTCATGGGAGTGCAGTGAGGATTGAGTAAGATAATAGTTATAACAACTTAGCCCAATACTTAGTACATTTTAAGTGCTCAATAAATTCTACTACTATAGCTCCTCGCATCCTGTGTCTTCTCTTATGGGTAATCAGCTCAGTTCTCTGAGCATCAGCTAAATAAGAGAGTGGTTTAGAACTGACCCCTGAGCCAGTCAGTGGAACACACAGCAAAGGCTTCTACTCTGGCCACCCACTCCCCATGTGGGGGCCCAATCATGTCCCACATTTGGTCCCCAAGGTTATGATATGGGCTGGCCATTCCCACAGAGGCCCAAGTTAATCTCTAAACAACCCCAAGTAACAAAAATGAGCACTGGTCCTCCTGGGGGCTCCTTTGCCAGACAGCCTTGTGTTCAGTTTCATCCTGACTGAGCACCCACCCACTCGGCACCCACACTTGCTGCTTTATTACATCAAACCTCGCTCAATCCTCACCAGAAATCACAGGAGGAAGCAATATCTCTGCAAGTCACTGGGCAGAAAACAGGAGGCGTACAGGATTCGGTGTCAAATCACAGAGCTGCTCAGTGACCGGGCCAGGATGCAAACCCTGACCTGCCAGCTCCAATGCCAGGGCTCCAACCCCACCTACGCCGGCCTGCCTGCTTCTGAGTTAACAGGACAGCTGAGGCCCCTCTTATGAGGCCTGGGCTCCCTTCCCTAACATCCCCCAAATGGGACAAGGATAAGCACGTAAAGGAAAAACAGGTGACAAAGGGTAGGGTTTCCGTACTCCCAAATTCACCGTGAAGCACTGCCCCTCTGCTCTGGTCTCCACCCACAGAGGCCAGAGAGCCGGGCCCTGCTGTGCCAAACCGCTTGCTGAGAGGTGCAGCCACATGCAGCCACAGAGCAGCTTTTCAGAGCTCACTCAGGGCTGATGTGCCCATGGGCTTATGATTCATGGTGGCAGTGGCTTCTGCAAACCTTAGCCTTGGGACTCTCAACCCAAAGGCCTCTCATTTCTACAAGGGCCAGACAATTCTTGGAAGAAATTCTCTTAACCTTTCTTGCATGTCTCCATGGCCATTTCTCCCTTTCTTTGCAGACAGGATGGGTGCTGGTCTCTATTAGAAATCTGGATCCTGACACTTGTTTGCTGGCCCCACAGTCGGAACTCAGCAATGTGGGCCTATCAGACAGAGCCCAGCACCTGGCACTGTGAGGTGTCTTCTCCCTGAGGCCTGCCTCTGGGGGAGGTCATCTAGGCATCTACATCTGGTGCCTAGCCCCTTCTTGGCCCAACTTCAGCTCGGTGCTATAGGGTGCAGCAAGAGGAAGCAGATTCGGTTATTGCACTTCTGTGGCTCATAGTATTGCAGGCTTTCCCCCTGAGGAGTCTTCCTGAATCACATCTGAATCACTGGTGCATCCCCACATAGTAGGGTTGATCTGCATTTTTAGACTTAAGCTACTGGAAAGGCTGAGTTTGAACACAGACTCTCGCCACAGGCCTCCATGCTCTCTCCATCAGCATCAGAACCACCTCTTACCTTAGTGGCCTTCAGCTTCCACTCATACTGATTCCGTTCATTTTCCAACTCTTCCACTTTGATTTTGAGGTGCCTGAGCTCTTGCAGTAACTCCTGGAGGAATGAAGGACAAAGACAAAGTTATGATGGTTAAAGGATGTGCGTGGATCTACAAACTGGGTTAATCTCATGCACAGAGGATGCAGAACTGCATCAAGCTCCATGCGGCAGCTATAATCTTTAAACATGGTCCTGTTTCAAAAAAGTTGTGCAGCCATTTAAAAATAAAGGCCAGGGAGTTCCTGGCATAGAAAGTGAAAACTTTAGCTGGGCATGGTGGTGGGCACCTGTAGTCCCAACTACTCGGGAGGTTGAGGAAGGGGGATCGCTTGAGCCCAGAAGTTTGAGGTTGCTGTGAGCTATGACGACGCCACTGTACTCCAGCCCAGGCAACAGAGTGACACTGTCTCAGGAAAAAAAAAAAAAAAAAAGTGAAAACTTTCCTCTTATTTTTAGAACCTTTTCTGCCTGCCCCTTTCTCTGAAATCTGGGTGCTCTGTGGGGTGCCAGCATCATGCACACGTGTGTAGGGGGGCCAGGCAGGTAGGGCTTTGGAGTGGCAGGAACAGTGATGCTGAAATGAGGCAGCTTCTTCCCTTCTGATGCCAAGCAGCAGTAAGCAGGCGGACTGGGAGCATCTCTTTGTGCTAGGGGTGGAGGAACCCAGAGGAGGTGGTCAGTGGTCCTGGAAGGCTTCACGGAGGAAGTGACAGGCAGCAGGACAGAAATGAAACACTACATGCCAAATGCAGATGCCAGTGTGGGTGTCCCAGTTCAGAGGAGGAGGTTGAAGAAAGAAGGGAGGAAGAAGGCATCCAGGGAGGGGGAGGGATAAGAGAGGGAAAGGCAGATAACCCAGTGGGCTGGAGCAGAGGATGGGTATGAGCAGAGAGGGGAGATGCGGCTGGGCCGTATCGTAAAGGGGTGACAGCGTAAGGAGTTCTGATGGCATTCTCTGGACAGCAGGGAGCCACGGAAAGTGCCAAGTGGGAAGTGATATTTAAACACTTGCCCGTGTTCGTGTAGCTAGTAAGAGGTGGAGCTGGAATTCAAGCCCACACCTTCTGACTCCAGGGGCCCTGCTTTTGAAACTACCCCTTGAATCAACAAGATTCTACTCAGCAATGTTGTCTTAACCAAGATTTCCTTAGACAACCACTCCTGCTGATTAGTTCCTATCAGAAGAACTGGCATAAAGGCAGTTATTTCCATAGGCTTTCTGAACTCTAAACTCGCACAACAAATGTCCCTCTAACATCTCCCCATGGAGGTCACAAGGGCATCTCAGGACTGTCGTGCCCCAAGGGGAACCCTTAACTCCCCTCTAAGTCACCCCCATCTCACCAAATGGCACTGCCGCCCATCTAATCACCTGAGTCAGAAACCTGGGATCCCTCCTTGGCATCTCCTCCTCCCTCTTCCGTCCAGGCCTTATAAATTTCACTTCCAGGAAAACAACCTGAATGTCTCATCTCTCCAACTCGACCACCGCTGCTCTGGCCTGGCAGTTGGTGCCGGCAGCCTGGACATTCTGTTTGTTGGATGCCCCTCTTTTGTCTTGCGCCTCTCAAGTCCATTGACCCCCATGCATTCAAGGGAACAATATGATTAAAATACAAATCTGACCGTGGAGCTCCCTTGTTCCTCAAAGCTGTAAACTTTAAGATGTGACCAACGGCCAGGCGTCACTGAACTCCCTGCCTGCCTCTTGGGTCAGTCTTTGTCCCCAGTTATGTGCCAGCCACAGTGGATAGCGTTCAGTTCCTCTTCCCAACTTAGGCCTTCACAGACACCATTCCCTCTGGAGCTGTCTGCCAGGTTAACGCCTGCCGGTCCTTCAGGCCTCCCACACCAAAGCTATCCTGACCTCCACACTATGCCAGGAATGCTATGCTCTGCTATACTCTCCTTGTACTCTGGGAGCCTCCTGCAAAATTTGCAATCAAATGTTCATTTGTATAATTGCTAATGGCTAGTTCACCTCCTATACCATAAACTCCATGAGGCATTTGCCAACCTCTGATTATCTAGTAATAGCAGTGCACACAGTAAGTATGTGCTATTTGTCAATGAATAAACACATGAAACTCAAATCATCCTTTCACTGGCCTAGAGGTCTTGGCACTCTGAGACAATCCACCATAAGTGACATTGCTTATACTTGAATTTTGTAGGGTAATTTATTAAGACTGTCTCATAGCTGAGGTGAGCATCTGTTGATGCCCATTTTAAAAAGTATCTTCCAAGCTAAGGTTATTGCATCTGTAATCTGCATCGCTGAACTCCAAGGACTTAGTCACCTGCTTTGACTTGCAGCAGGTCCAGAATCATTTCTTGAGAGCATTATCGGACCTGCCTGAGGGGCTCCAACACCCAGAAGTCAGGGGTTCTTCTGCTCAGGCTTATGTCCTAGCCAGGCTACTCAGTTTGTTCTGAGAGGATACCAGGCCTGCTGGTATCAGAATCAGAAGCATGCAGGCTACTACTGTCGGAGGGGTGGCCACTACGGGGACACAAAGGCCACACTCTCTGGGCTCTTGTGATCTCTTTGTCACATCCTCCTCCTCCTATGCTATTTGTTGCGTGTCATTGGCTACAAACACTGGTACATATTTTATCTTCCTTTAGAAGTCTTGCTGGAGTTACCCACTCAACACGGGACATGCCTAACACCCTCCCAGCACCTGTCCAAGTCTACACTTCACATCTTGACTTTTATTTTTTTCCCGGCCTTCAAAGTAGTAGGAAATCTTTTCCACCTAACCTCTCCCCCAGTGCCTAAGTCTGGGTAGAGATTTTCGACAGGTTCCATGATTGAGCATGGATCATGGTACCTTCCTTCAGAGCCAGGGCACGCTCTGTAGTGCTCATGGCTATTCTCATCTCAGCCTTTTTTGGGGGGTGGGAGGGCCTCCAAGTCCTCTTCAACAACAGGCTCACCTCTGGTGCAGTTGCCATCGCCGGGCATCAACAAGGTCATGAAGACCATGTCACCCCTGTAAGGGGCCAAGTCCAGAATCCTAGTCAGATATACTCCACATGGCCCAGAGGTTCTGAAATCACCCTGATGTGATTATGTGGGTGAAATATTCCTAGAAATTCAGATGATGACTTAATCTTTCACAGCAAATGGAAACTGGTGATTTATTTTCTCACTGGGGACAAATACCTTTATATATAAACTTGAAAGGATTCTTTTTCATAATGCTATTTTTTTCTTTAAAAAAGAAAAAGTGAGAATCTCATGAAATGATCATGTTTCCAGCCTGCGGGGGAGGAGGGGTGGGGAATCAGGATCCGAGTCACGTATCTGGGGAGGAGAATCCTGACGCTTCCTTTTGCACAAATGCCCCATCACTCAGAGCATCTGGCACACCTCCTTTCCCAGCCCTAAGGGAGATAAGTGCCACCTGTCTGAGGGTTGGCCTCACTTGCTCAGACCCTGCTCAGTGAGGGTCACAGAGCTTACATCCCAAGAGGAGTGAGTGAGTCTCAGCTCTGCCCAGAGGTAACAACAGATCCATGCTAAGCCACTGCACTCTGTTCTGGTTAAGAGAAAGCCCAGCCCCTCCACCAGTGAAATGCCCCCCACACACGCATGCTCTGATATACTTAAGTGTGATTCCTACAGGTGACCCCTCCCAACAGGCACAGTCCTGGCTGCAGGGCTGGGGCTCGGCCACACCTTCGCCGGCCGCCATCTCCTCGGGGTGGTCCCTACTGAGTAACAGGCGCTCTTGAATCTGCCTGTGGATGTCCAGCTGCAGCCTACACATCTGCTCCTGCAGCTCACTGATCACATTCAGAACCGACTGTAGGAAGGAAAAGAGAGGAGAGAAAAGCACTCAAGGTCAGACAGAGAATTCCTTAAGAGAGTAGCACAGAAGGAAGGAAGTGTGCAGAGGGTGAGTAGCAGGTGGTACCCAGTGGTCACTGTCGATGGCCATCACTGTCTTCACAGGAACCATAAGACCTAGCATTTTTCCTAAGTCCTGCCCCATCTGGGGGCCTGTCTTGCAGTGTGAACAAACCCCCAACAGCTCCTTTGTGCCATACTAGATGGCCATCCTTGCATGTCAACATCTGAGGCACAGGGTCTAGAAGAAACCCTTCATCCAGGAAGCAATGGCAGAGATGAGTGCATGGCAGGGACACACAGTCGGAAACAGCCCCTCTACCCACATGTCTGTGCTATACATGCCAACTCCCATGCGCAAACACCCAACATGTCAACACCTGTACACAGGTGACATATACAGCACACACCACACTCATACATGGTATGTCCCCAACCCTAAACTCATTCTGGTGCCAATATGCCTATTTTAGCATTCTTCCTATATTTCTCCATCCTGTCTGCAAGACTATCCCAAGCAATGTTTTTGTAACACTTCATTGGTGTGGATTCACCTGGGACACATTCCTGGCCAAACCAATGAGACCAATCTGATGTGACTAACTCTTAGACGACATGGATCCCTACTTTGTCTTCTAGCTTCTCACAAACCATCACAGGGCTGACCCCAAACCCAGTAGACTATTGTACCTATCAGAGGCATCAGTGGAATCAAATCCATTCTTTTATCTTATCAAGAACATAGCTAAAAAATAAAAGGCTTTGTATTGTCCTCAGCATTGTCCTTTTGCTTGGGGTTTGCCCTTCCTGACACTGGTCATGCAGGCGCACTTTTATTCATCTTTAGCGTATGTCTTTTCTATCCTTTGTACAAGCACCTTTGAAAACCAGTTCCTCTCAGGGTACCTCTAAGCTCTTCTTTTTTACTGGTATTATTTGTGAGGCTGCACAGTCGGAATGATATTATTTTTAAGCAGTTAAATATTGAGTCATCTTCTCTTCTAGAGTTCCCCATCCATTTTATTCCTAAACTGTCAAAGTTATGACTTACCCACGTCTACAGTGCATGTCTGTCTATGCCTACTTTTTCCCCACACTCGTGTTCCTGAGCTTTCAGATAACAACGACCACTTTATCTCCAGGTGCCTATCACTTTTATTTCTCAAACGACTTTCTGCCTTTGCTCCAATATTGGAACTAGAATGGCAGTTTTCCCAGTTTTGTTTCCTATTCTCTGAGTAGAATGTAAGCAAGTGAGAAAATCATACTTTCAAATACTCTGGTATTCAGCTGGAGATCTTTAGGAACTATCCAAATAGTTGCTGCTCCCTTTCCTCCATGACTGTCCCTTGTCTGTATCAATCAGTTTGGGGACCAGGAATGCATCGATTTTCCTCCCTCGGCTCAGCGTGACTGTGGTGCCCCCCACAGTCCTGGGCTACTCTCCCTTAATCCTCCCCAACCACACATTGCAGTTCTCCAGTTTGCGTTTAGCTTCAGGCCTGGCATTGCAACTTAGCTTAGTGATTCCTCATCTCCAGGGCCAGCCCATCTCCTCTCCTGACAGGTTTGCTTCTCTCCCGTAGGTAGATCCTTTTGTAGCTCTGTTCTGTTCTTGGGTCCCACATCATGAAGTCCAGGTGACATTTATGAGGTTATAATTGCTGTCCTGTGTTGTAAGCTCAGCTCACTTTTTTTTTTTATTATTCCTGCTTTGCCAACCATCAGTGTTCTTTCTCATGGTTCTTTTCTATGTGAAACTGCTGGGCACCTCCCATAATCATAGTGCTTTCCCATCCTATTTAACTTGTTAATCTTGTACACATTTTTTCTTAATTCTTTGTCTCTCTCTCCCTTCAGGCTCAGTTTAACATTGGCCTGGCACTCTTATATATTGCATTGCTGTTGGGAACATAATCTCTATATTGTATACAGGAAAAATCTGGAAATATCTAAGATTTTATGTACATGTACCCCGTGGCCCATCAATTCCACTTCAACATCCTCACACGTAGATGAGACTATTCGCTACAGCATTATCTATAATAGCAAAAACTTGGAAACAATGTAAATGTCCACTGAGAGAGAACTGGTTAAATAAACGAGGCTATAGTCAGGTAGTGGAACAATATGTAGACATAAATATGAATGATAAAGTTTTTTTAAACATAATTGGTAAGAAAATAATGCCGACTTCTAAATTTAAAAAGGAAAGGTCTAGAATAGTGTACGTTTGTATAAAAATGAGGGAAAGCATTTATGTATGTGTGCGCATATATATATCCACATGAACTTGCTTGTCCATGCATAAAATAACTCTGGGAGGATACAAAGCACACTGATAGCACTGGTTTCTGACTGCTGGCTGGAGGACACATACTGAAAAAGACTTTTGCCATATACTTTTTTGAACTTTTGATTTTTGAACTGTAGGAGTGTATTTCCTATATTAATGAAAATAAATAAAGTAATTAAAACAAAAACAACAATAATACAATTCTCATCAGGCCAGCTCATTGCTGAGCAAACACAATCTTCCCAGCCCTCGCTCTGTACCCTAAGGCTGTCATTCTGGTTGTGCCAGTTCAGAAATCAGAGTCCCTCCCTTCCAAGGTCCTAATCACGTGAAGAAAGAGGGGAAGATGGCACCACCACCTGTGCTGTAAAACATTCCATTGTCTGCCAGGAAATCCCAAAGATTCTTTACGGTTCTCTCCTGCACACGTATATCCTTCACCAATCGGGCTGACTCCACTTCTTAGCACATCTCGGACCCCTGCTCCCCTCTTAACGGGCTGTTCTGGTAACTCTGCACAGAACCCTCTGGGTGCCACAGTGGGATCCAGCAGAGGCCTCCCATATCCCCAAAGCACAGGGAAGCCAGACTTCCCTCTCCAAGGAAGAGCCATCCAAGCAGCATGCCCTTGAAATAACTCTGCTCTGGTGTGACACACAGAGGTTTCCATTCGCCTCGGGATCTCTTTCTTTCATGCTTCATCCTCCTTATTCTGGTATTTACTTTCCAAGTCAATCACTTTGCCACAGTCCCACTTTTCAGGAGTAAATTTAGTTCACTCAATCTTGGGTATCCTGAAATGACCCAAATCCACTGCAAAAAGGCTGATGAGAAAAGGTAAACAGGAAACCCCGTAATTCACCCATGTCTCATTTGCTGCCCCTGACGGACTCCCGAGCAAAGCTGGCCATCAGGAAACCTGTGCCTCTGAGTCCTCAGGTCTTACAGAACAGCCGCCAGTAACCATTTCCACAACCTGGGACAGGCAACAGGACACTGGCTTAGGCTATGATCAGAACCAGAGGAGAAGGAGCGGTCGGCAATGCTCTTATCAATGGCATCCTGTTTTTTCCATTAAAACATAAAATGGAATTTCAGGATAAAGCCCGAGTTACATTGAGGAAGTTTATTTCAGATCTGGCTACCTCATACCTCAAAACAAAAAAAATGCCCTGCCCTTTCCAAACCACAAGCAATCAGCCCTTAGGCTAAGCACATTCACTGGAAGAAAACAGCAGCAGTATCGTATGGGAAGCAGCATTGCCTTTACTCATGCAATTACAGCCTCCTGGTGACCTTAGCAAAATGTCCCACTCAAAATAAACATCTCCACGCACATGACAACAGTGCAGCTTACACAGCACCCCATGGTTTAAGGCCCTGATGACCCAGACAGTCACAGACAGAGGCAGAAGTTCTGGGCATACCAGCAAAGATTATGTTCGATTACAGAAACAAGGAATTTGTTTCAGGTCATGTGGTTGCTCGCTAATTATCACAGGTTTGAACAGCCTACGGAATTCCTCCACATGGAAACCTAATATTTGTACTAGCAACTGGGAAGGGCTGTTATCTGGTAGGCCAGAAGCTCAGGGTCTATGTTGCCTCATGCATGAACAGCCTAATGGAAAACCAAAACCAAAAACAAAACCCCTCAGATTTAAAAGAATCCTTCAGAAAAGAAAGAAAAAAGCAAATAGTAAAATGACTGTGTTAGCGATACTTGTCCCAGAAGTGGGAGCTCTCCCTCCTTCCCGCCTTCCCTATAAAGGGATTGAGTTGTCCCAGCTGGGTACCAACTCTGCAGGCTTCCACAAGGGGACCGACTCTTACACATACTCCCACACACGGATCCGTACGGTGACTGGTGCAGAACTAGGCATGTGACCCAAATTGGCCCATGAGATGCAATCCTGGGGCTTTTGCTAGAGCCTTTGAGAAAGAATCTCTTTCTCTGCAGGGGTTGCCGGACTGGCAGGAGATCAATCTAAAGCTGCTGACGGCCATCTTGAGACTAAGGCTACCACAGAACCAAGTGATACAGTTAACACTGATTTCTAGTGACACCATGAGGTTACCTGGATCTAGTGTCACATGGGACTTTTTAAACCCTGGACTTTTCAAGTCATGTGATGTAATAACTCTTTCTCCTCCCTATTTTTCTTAAGTGGCTTTGAGTTGAGTCTCTGCCACTTTAAGCCTTCTCAGAGTTTATTGAATTCTGTCCCCAAAGCCCTAATGTATCTTCGCATGTAATCGCACATCTTGAAATATTGGTAAAATAACTTTAAGCCAGGAGAAAATTCAGTTACTTCTTTCTGAACATTTGAAAAACAGAATCCATTTAACTAATATTTGCACAGATCAGATTTCATTCTGTGAGACCTTTGCAGAATATAAATAATGTATCTAAGTCTACATTTCCATTTCCAGCATGTTTAACAATACTGTCACTAAGTGATCAAAGATAGCTATTATTACACTATGTGTCCAGCACTATGCTAAAGGCTGTACATACATTGTCTCATTCACAGAAATAGAAAGTATTACTATCTCCATCTGACAAAAGAAGAAACAGAGGTTTGGGAGGTTAAATTACTTGCCCAAGATCACAAGGCTTAGTAGTTGAGCTTGCATTAAAGCCAGGAGATCTGATTCAACAGCCTGTACTCTTAATCACTATTGGCTACTTTCCTCAGCTTGCTGGAGATATCTTCTTTAGGCAACTCTACTTCTCACTAATGAGCATGTTCTCAAAAGCAGTACAAGGTGTATGTCCTACACATTAGAAGTGTTTCAATCACCAGTGTTTACCCTATGGCAGGTGCCAGTACACACACAGTAATGTTGGCACTTATCAGAAAGGAACACCATTCATCTTTACATTTTGGAGAGGCCTAAATGAAGGAAAGAGATGAAGATAAACCAAATACCTATAAAATGCCAGGTAACCATGATAGGCACTTAACTTTCATGATTTTATTTGGAATTTACCACACAGACATCCATTTTATGGATAAAGAAATGAAACTTCAGAGAGATTAAGTAGCTAACTTGTTGACGTTCATAGAGCCATTAAGCAGTGAGGTCAGTAAACGAGCAAGGTGTTTCTAAACCTAACTCATATCTTCTTTCTGCACAGCTCACATTGCCAGGCACGAATATAAGGACCTGAAGGTAGGTAGAGGCACAGGAAGATGGTTATCTATGGTTCAAACAGACTGCCCTCTCTCAAAGGAGCCCTGAGCCTAAAATACTCTAAATGTTTATTCAAAAAGGAGTCTGGCATGCTCTAGCCAATGGCATATAAAGCCTGAGAAACAAAAAACCAAATCAGGAAATATTCTCTAAGAGAAGGCCTGCATGTAGGCTCACCCACGTGACCCATTGAGAGAAGAGAAACACATAATCTGAGGGTTCCATCTTGGTCAGTGCAACATGCGTCAAAAGTGTCTCCAGACTCCTTAGACATGGTGCCAATGGCCTGCCGGGGGCTGACTTCACCCCAGTATGTCGTCCTTACTTTGGTTCTCACAAAAGACATCTTGTGTCCCTCCACATTTTGACTGATCCTTCCCTACGACCGCTTCCCTTTCCACCCTTGTCAGCAGTTTGAGGGAGGATAAAGCCTTAGAGCCAAAACTAGGTGGTTTGGGCACTGCTGAAATGTGCAGCCACAGCAAAACCTGATAACTCGGTATTAACAGATCATTGCATCTCTAGGGTATAGACATTTTTGGCCCCCAGTGGCTGCCAGGCTTGGGGTCGACCAGATGGCCTGAGTCCACATGAGGACAGCCTCCCCAGGTCTGAGCTTAGAATGGCACAGCTCCCCCCAGAATTTGGTGCATCACACCCACCTCGGCTTTTCTCTGCTTCTCCTCTTGCTCTCTCTGCTCCTTTTCCATGCCAACCAGCTTGAGCTTCAGCTCAGACACTTCGGTCATCAGATCAAGCTTCTGGGTCTCAAGAGATGTGCGACTTAGCAGCTCCTGCAAGCAAGAACAGATCTCAAAATCAGAAACCACCATGGCAACAAGGACAGCGCTAGCTTTATCTAGCACATAAGGCAACATTCTAAGTTGTGTGTTGGACAACACGGAACTGAGACTGCTGCATATGAGCCACAGGCCTTTAGGGATGGATGTGGGTTGACATGGGGCCACTCAGGGCTGGCACAGCCCCTGCCACCACCCACAATGCTCTGAAAGACAATGTGAGCTACGTCTCTCAAAAAACATGTGTGCCCATAGAAACCATCATTCATTATTTCCAACTAGGGAAAAATGAATGGGTACTCTCAAACAACCAAATTTCTCTATCTTTTTAAACCAAAACAGCAACAAATGAGAACACTTATGTTAACAAAAAATTTTTCAAAATCAAAATTTTTAGATCAGCTCCTGGGCTCAGTCTATGCTCAGCCCAGTCTTCAACACATCTCAACGTAAGACCTCACTGCATTAAACCTAGATGGGAGTTAGAACACTAAGTAGATGCTCAAAGAGTATTCATTGAGTGATTACATCAGGATCATATTATATGAAATGGATCTTTCCTGGGCTGTATCAAAATTACAATTTGGCCACTATAGGATATAAAAAAAAGAAGACTGTTCTTTCCTCATTGTGTGAGGACAGACCAGGGAGGTTATTGTTACTAGTCCTGCCATAACTAGAATAGTGGCAGACAACAACCAGATACTTCAGGTCCTCAACAGCAAACAAACCTGTCATTAATAAATACACTTAACAAGCATAAACAGGTAAAAAAAAAAAAAAAAAAAAAAAAAAAAAAAAAAAAAAAAAAAAAAAAAAAAAAAGCAAAAAAAAACCCAAAAACCGAAGGTGACAGGAATTATAAAGGACCTCAAGAACCAGGAGTATTTCCCAAAGTCCAGCTCATCATATTTTTCCACTGCAAATAGCAATGTCCCGTGAGGTCCAAAATCCTGGCACGTTGTGGACCCTGGCTACACGGGTCCCAGCAAGAAGAATATGCACAGCAACCAGGAGAGCAACAGGCCAAATAACCAGAGGAAAAAGACACATCCTGCCACATCTGAACATTCTGTATCCGCTTGGGCAACCCAACCCCAGCACAAGCGTGGCAATCTCAACATTCTGACTCAAAAGCTCTGAGTTCACAGATTTGGAACTGTGGTCAGATCATGAATAAAACCATATACGACAGAGATTTTGACCTGGAATACGTAATTCCCCAGGCCAAAGACCCCCCCCCCTCCGCCGCCCCCCAGTCCTTGGGGAAGGTAGGCTACAAACTGTGCATCTGCTAACCTGAAGGGATGGGTATCTAGAAGCCCAACAGTTCGGCACGATGAGCCCCCTGAGCACTGGGCCACGGAGGCCGGCTCTTCCTGGTCAGCCAGACTTGAAGCTGCTCCCAGGGCAGAGGCAGCAGCACTGCAGGCTACTTAGTCACGAGGAGTCAGCCAGTGAGTGTGTCTAATACAATGGCGGGACTTGGATTTGTTGAGTGCTTTTACATACATCCTCTCAATAAACCCTCCCAGTGAGTTGGTAATAAATATTATTATCCTGATTTAACAGAGGAGGAAACAGGCCCAGAGAGGGTAAGTAAATTTTTTTGGCCAAGGACACATGCCAATCGGCAGCAGAGTTAAGTTTTCAAACCAAGATCTGACTCCAGAACTCATTTCTGTCTACTGTAGCATAGTGTTTCCCAAACAGAGAAAGAAGTCCAAGAATTTTAAGAGATATTAAAAAAATGTTGGAAAAAAGCAACCAACAAATATTCAGGGAGCCCAAGAAATGTCCACTCAAATTGACAAGATTTCACTGAGCGCATATGATGTACCAGGGCCTGGTGCTGCACAGGCTATAAAAGGCCTTAAGCAGTTCTTTGCTGTGTGTGGGGCACCCAGAGATGCTGAGTTCTCTGGCTCTTGAGTCGGTGACTATCGTGAGATGTAATCCTCCCTCACACCACCTACTCTCTCCCACCCCGCCTTTCCTTTCCCTACTTCTCTCTCTCCTTCCACTACTTCATTCTCTCTCTCTCTCAACCCTTCCATCTATCTGCCTTGTTCCGAAAATGATATCAGGCAGTTTGTAAAATAGATATTTCAAGTTAAAAAATACATCATAAAAACTAAAGCAAGTGGGAAAAGAAGTTGAAACCAGAATTACAGTCACTAGAAGACCCATATCATTAAGTTCTATAAACAGCTAGAGACAGACTATACTGCATGTCTGAGCTTCCCAGCTGCCAATGCAAAGGTGAAAAGAATGAGCACACAAATCGAAGTCCATAAAATAATATCAATTTCTTTGGAGTACTGAGATCTGAGAAAAATAATTCCTCCATGAGCCTTAATTTATTTATTCAAAAAATATGTGTTTAAATATCTACTAGTTGCTAGTGCCTAGGGATATAATAGTTTAAAACATAGTCCTTGTTGAGTACTTGAGCATCTGAAGATGATAAACATGAAGTTTTGTCTATTGATCAGCATTCAAGATTCTGCTTTGGTGGGATTCAAGAAAGTATCATAACAGACCTCTTTTGAAAGCTAAGAGTTTACTCTACTTTCATCATTGCCAAATCCCTCTAGCTGTTTTAACTACCAAGTTGTAATTAGTCATACCAGTGTTCCAGCTGATGAGGATAATATTTTAATTGGTTCCAATAACCATTCCAATTTGTGATGCCGGTGTTTGAATTGGCCACACTCACATTCCAAGTGGACATTCACAATAGGACACACTGAAGTTTTAATTAGAAACCTGAGGTTGCTTAACTTCGTATAATTCACCAATAATAAAACTTTTATGTACTCCCTTCTAGCTTGTGTTGGTTAGCATATGCTTACACCTTTCATGATCATCTCCCCCTTGTCCTT
>RJWJ010028865.1:0-21081 GCA_004363605.1 Indri indri | reverse complement strand
AGAGAGTATGGAATGTCATGATACAGAATTTGGATTGTGTTCTACAGGCAGTGGGAGGCCCCTGAAGCTTTTCATGGGGGAATAAATTAACGAAGCCAAGTTAAAGGAAATTGAGCAGCAGAGATTGTACAGAATGAGATAGGATAAGGCCAGGGCTGGAGCATCCCTAATTTTCCCTCATGAGCAAGATGTTTGCTGGAAAAACCAAGAATGAATCAGATGTTTAGAAAGACCTGGTGCTCAGAGAACATGCAGCACTGGACGCCAAAGGAGGTGCCTTGAGTCCAAAGTCTCCAGTTTGTGAGGGTGTCTCCATCTTCCCGCCCCATGATTCTGGGAGACACCCTCATTTCTTTCCAATATATTCCTCCTTTTTTCCTTAAGCTACCTTGAATAGCTTCTCTTCCTTTTAGACAAAAGAGCCTTGAGTAAGATAAAGCTTGCTGGAAAGAAGATTTGAGTACTTACCAGTGCCAGGGAAGGAACAACACCTGTGGGTGAATTTCACCTCCACCCTCCACCCTTTGCCCTGTCTGCTTCCAGTCTTAGCTGTCTGAACAGAATCAGAGACAGAAAGTGGTCAGAGTGGCCCCTGCTTGAGAATGGACACTTTGGTCTCTGCCTTGCCTTGTGGGTCATGGGCTTGATGGCCCAGGAGAGCAGGGAGGATCCCAGGGCCTAGAAGGTCATGTGGAGGGGAAATGTGCACATGAGGTAGAAGATTCTAAGAGCTTGAGATTAAAATGCAATGAAGAGGTTCCTCAAAAAGTTAAACATAGACTTACCGTATGATCCAGCAGTTTCACTCCTAGGTACACACTGGAAAGAACTGAAAATAGCTATTCAAATAGATATCTGCACATGAATGTTCATAGCAGCACTGTTCACAGCAGCCAAAAGGTGGCAAAACTCACATGTCCATCAACTGATGAATGGATAAACAAAAGGTGGTCTAATGTTATGCTACCATAACAGGTAATGAAGTAGCGATACACAATACACATGGATGAACCTTAAAAACATGTTAAGAGAAAGAAGCAAGACACAAAAGGCAACAGATTGCCTGATTTCATTTATATGAAATATCCAGAATAGAAAAAACATAGAATCAGAAAGCAGATCAGTGGCTGCCAGGGGCTGGGGGGAGGAGGAAGTGGGGAATGACCGCTTAACGGGCAAGGAGTTCCTTTTGTAGTGACGAAAATATTTTGGAACTAGGTAGAGGTGGAGGTTGCACAATATTGTGAATGTCTGGATTGCTGCTGAATTGTTTACTTTAAAATGGTTGAAATGCTGAATTTCATGTTATGTGCATTTTACCTCAATTTTTAAAAAATGCAACAGTTTACTGGTAGTTTACTATCTATTTCTAAATTAACTACCTATTTTTGATCATTTCTTCTAAATTTTCCTTTTGCCCAGAGCCCCACAATCACCTCTGTTTTTTAGAATCAGCAAATTTTACAGGAGTTGGTGAGAACTTTTCTAGGTCAATCAATATTTACCAAGTTTAGGTATTTTTTTTTTTTTGCTATAAATATCAAAAATGCTTTGGAGAGAAACACTGAATGGTTTTCTTTATTTGCTTAACTTTAAAGCTTTATATTTTTACACAGTATTTCCATAAATTTTCATGTTTAATGTGTGTTTTCAACATTAGGTATGTAATAATTAATTAAGCAAACAGGCTTGTATAGCCTCTGTAGTTACATTTGAATCTAAACTTTAAGCCCTGAAATAACTGTAGAAGACAGTGTGATGTCAGAAGAGGGAAGGAAAAAGTAACATTTACATAGTTCTTACTCATTGTAATGTGTTCTATTTTGTAATATATTATAAAATAATATATTATTTTGTATTAACATACAAAAACTGTTCTAATCATGTGCCATATATTAATTTATTTGGTCCATAAACAACTTTGTATGGTAGCTCTGCTATTATTATCCCCCCTTTTTATAGATGTGGACACTGGGGCACAAAGGAACAGCCAGTATGTTGGAGAGCTGGGATTTGAGACCAGGCAGGCTGGCTGGGGAAGGGGGAGGTTGTAGTCGTGTCTTTCATCTGTTCACTCTGTTGCTTCTACACACAGCCCGGGGCGTACCACGTCAACCAAGAACTATAAGGACTCCTTCTCAAAACCTGCATCTTTATCTCCTCAGTGTTTTCTTCTTCCTCAATCTTCCTTTGCCCCCCTCCCAGGGTCTTGTTCTCTTCTCCACATCCCTGCTTTCTCACTTTCAATTGCTATTTAAAATGAATATTATTAGAATCTAATAATAATAGTTATTCTTCACTGGTATCTTGGCATCTGTCAGGCACGTGATACCTACTTTCATGGATTACGTTATATGAACCTAATAACTCCTTGCAGTTTGCTATATGACCCATTTTACAGATGGGGAAGTTGAGTCTTAGAGACATTAAGTAGCTTGCTCAAGGTCATGCAGAAAGCAAGAGTCAGAGCTGGGATTTGCACTGGGCAGCATGACACCAGATCCCATTTCAGAATCATTACACAAAGTGTCTCCCATTTGATTACTATTTCTTTAGATTTTTGCTTTTCTCCTCTAAAATACCAAAATCTCCCCCAAATCTCCCCAGTCCCTTTTCCTTGGACTGGGCTGAGTAAACATTGATACATTCTCACTCCTTAGCTCAAATTTTATAGTCTGTGCAGACCATCACCCTCCTGCCTACATTTTTAGGAATGGGCTGTATTTCCATAATCATCATTTTCCCCACTAATTACACTTATATTTTTGTAGTTCTCATGGAATTTGCAGGGTGCTCTAGTACCTTGTGATTATTTGAGAAATTCATCCTGGCTTTTTTTGTTCATGCTTCTTTCTGCCTTTCCCTGGGGTGCCCCTCACACCTTGACTTCCTGGAGACTTCCCACTTTCCTTCAGGATCTAGTTCAAGGAGCACCTTCTTTGTGACACCAGCCTTTCTCAGACGCTTGGATAGAATTAATCATGTCCTCCTTCAGATCCTCAGTGGATCCCATAAAGCTGTTCTGTGTCTTCCCAATCTGTTAATTGTTCTTGCAGAGATTTGTTTATAAATGTAGTGTTTTCTCTGGGGTCCAGATGATATCTGATTCCCTTTCTATTTCCACAGCACTGAATACAGTAGAAGCTCAAAAAAGTGGGGAGAGGTTGTTGAATTTAATTCAGCTTCCAAATTCCACAGGACTACAAAACATATGAGGAACACTCTAGTGCTCACAGGGATCTAAAGATATTTAGCCTGGGGGAGAAAATGCCAAGGGGGTTATGATATCAAATGTCCTGAAGGCTCAGATTCTGTCCTGCTCCAGAAAGCACAGTTCAAGCTAATAGGCAAGAATTGGAAGGAGATTTTGGCTCAGTCTGAGAAATAACTTTCTAATAATAAATATCTCACAACAGAACAGGTTACCTTAAAAACATTCATGAGTTCCTCATCAAGTAAAGTCTTCAAGCACAGGCTGAATAAGCCTCTTTATAAATACACCGAGGAAAAAAATTCTTTCCTCTGTTCAGAGGGGCACAGAATCAGACCACCTCATAAGGATACCCAGACCTTGACGATTCTGGGTGTCGTCAAAGTGTAATTTTCAAAAAGTTAAATACATGACTCCCATACATACCTAGAATGAAGAAGTGTCAAAGATTTTATTTCACTTTCGAATGAGGCAGCAGTAAGATAGTAAAACCAATTCAAATGAAAATTAGAAGAATCAGAATGATTTCCACCAGAAAAGACATTTTGATATGTTTGCTGAGTTTGAAATAAAACTGATTAATGTCCTACAGGGTGTTCAAATCGTAAGCTTTAGGGTAATCTTTTTTACCAGATAGAAATTATTTGCATATTAATTAACATGTGTCTTTACAGAGACTGAACCCTTACCTAAAACATTAAGCAGAAAAAACAAATAAAGTTACATTCTCCTGAAAAATTCAATAGTACTTGGGTGAGCCTGTTAAATAATACCCCAGTGTATTAGTTTCCTAGAGGTGTGGTGGCAAATGACTGCAAACTGAGTGGCTTCAAACAATAGAAATTTATTCCCTCAAGAGGCTAGAAGTCAGAAATCAAGGTGTCAGCAGAGTTGGATCCTTCTGGAGCTCTCAGGAAGAGCCTGTCTCAGGCCTCTCTCCCAGCTTCTGGGGCTTGTTGGCTATCCTTGGTGTTCCTTAGCTCGTAGACACATCACTCTAATCTCTGCCTCTGTCCACATGGTGTTCTCTCTGTGTGTCTGTTTCTGTGTCTCTCTTCTCCTTATAAGAACACCAGTCATATTGGATGTAGGGCCCACTCTACTAGAGTATGACCTCATCCCAGCTAATTGCATCTGCAAAACCCCTGCTTGCAAATAAAGTCACATTGTCTGAGATTCTGGGAAGGACATGAACTTTGGGGAGACACTATTCAACCTACTATACCCACCAAGACAGCAAAAAGGACATGCCACTTACTCTTTTGCCTTATTTCCAAGTTTTAAATACTTTTTCTTACTAGCGGCAGTTGCTTGCTTTCCTCGTTTCTCTTCCCGCTGACATCTCATGCATGTCCACATTCGTCATTCAGCTGGAGCTAGCTCTATGTTATACCACAAAGGAAAGACATCACATATGTTTCTAATAAAAAATGTAAGGAATGGATCAAATAAGAATGCTTGGATGTAATGATACAAAAGACTTAATTTCCTGTGCAGTCTCAAGTTGCTCGGTTACTGTTTTGGGGGAAGTCGTTTCCATGCACTGTTGTGGTAACATGTCTCTGGAATTACTAAGGCAGACTCGGGTCAGTAGGTCTTGGCACGCATTGAGAAAACAGCAGGGAATTTTAAGTTACACACGCGGCTCCTCCTCCCTCCCACTTTTTTTTGTTTAATAAAAGCTTTTTCATCAGATATTCAGTTGGGCAAAATTTAGGTTTTTTAACAGAGAAGTTACCAGCATTTCTCTAGGTTTGCCTCTGCAGAAAATGTCTTCAGAGCAGATATGGGGGGCGGATTGAGGGGCTTCCTAATACTACAAATGTTAGATGAATAAGGATCCATTACCCTACTCCATTCCCTACATAAGGAAGATTCTATCTTACTTTAATAGGAGCTTTATCAGCTAGACTTTGTTCCAAAAACTGTGTTTGGCAGAGATGATTGCTAAATTAAGAGGTGAGTAAATTAGAGAGGAAAGGGAATGACAGGGAATGACACTCATCTCCCACATTTTCACTATTGAGATCCCATCTTATCAGGCTTTCTGAGGAAGTAAGATGGTCTCAACCCAGATGAAGTCCACTGATGGTAAAGACCACCTGGGACCAGAATGGGACCTTATCCATCTATCTGTCAGCTATCTATCTGTCTATCTCCCTACCTCCCTTGCTAGGTTGATGAACCAGGCTCAGCCCAACCCTTAACAATTTGTGGACTTCCTAAATCCAGCTGTTCTGGCAGAGTTGCATGCAGGGTGAAACAACTGAGCATATGGCTGAACTAAAGGTGATATACCCCCTTAAGGTCCAGCTGTGGGGCACACCTGTCTCAAGACCAGGAAGCCATAACTGCCAACTGGACATCACCAGGCATGGTGGCCCTGAGCGGCAGTGCAGGGCTTGATCTGCATGACTCAGGGTCCCCTCTACCTGCTCCTTTGAGACTAAGCAATCGAGCTTTGAATCCTTGGCACTGAGATGGCAGGTAGAAAGAAGCTCTCCAGAAGGAGATAGTGAAATTTCTGACAAATAGGGCAGGTGGGGCTCAAGCTAGAAATCAGAGAAGTGATATGACCTCAGTTGTCTCCAGGCTGATCATATGGCTCAACTGGCTACAAGGCATCCAGCAACATTTACAAGTCACTCGGACGTAACTGAATCTTCCTTTTTCTTTTCTTGATACAAAAACTCTGGCTTTCTGCCTAGAATTGTGTTGTTCCTATTTCTGGAAAAATATTTAAGAAAATTGGGTAGAATGATCTCATTCAGAAGAAGATGATGCCACAAATTCAGTCTGTTTTCTTTTGGCATTTGCTAAAGTACACTTTGTATTATTCTTTATGGTGTTTGTTGTATAAAATACAGAGATACTGTCATCTTTTTTGAGTAGTTGATATACAAAAAGCCTACATTTAATCCTGAGTTGTTGCAAATACTGTTATTGTTGCTGTTTCAGTAACTCTTTTTAAAATTGGCTTTATATTTTGAAATGCTACCTATTGTAAAACATTTAAATAAGCAGAAAAATAAAGAGAGAAAACACAAGAAATTCTACCTCACACTGATGACAATGTTGGTAAATATAGGCACATTAAGTATATATGTACAATTTTATATAAATGTATATTATACACATTCTGCAATCAGCATCATCACTCAATAATCTCTCATGAACATCTTTTCATTTTGAGAAAATGAAATCACTTATGATGGTTGGAGATTATCACATTGTACCATAATTTACTTCATTTGATCTCTGTCAAAGACTATTTAGGCTGCATCTGATTTTTCATCATTATAAATAATGCTAAACATCTTTGCACCTACATTTCCCTCTTTTTTGTAATTATCATCTTAAGGTAAATTCCTTGAAGTGGGATTGCTAAGTAAGAATATGCAAACATTTTGCAAAACATTTCTAGAAAGGTTTTACCCATTTATATTTCCTTCAACAATACATAAAGCTCATTTTTCAATACCTTGCCCAAACAGGTTTTATCATTATGTATAATTTTTCTTGATAGGCAAGAAAAGTTTAATTTTTTTTTCAAAAATATTTCAAATAAAACCTTTAAAATGTTTAAATGCACATGTCTTCTGCACCAACTGGACGTCTTAGGGTGTCCAGTTCTATTCCTAAGGTCCCTATTTTAAATATTTCTATTTTTATTATTTATATTAATAATAACTATTTCTGTAAGTTAAGATACCACTATTATATTTTTATTTATTTCATTTTTTTATCAATGTTAGAGGACAATTTGACTTTCATTGGATTATCAGGGACACATTCTTATAGTTTTCTCTGCCTATGTTTCTGCATCTGCTGTTTTTGTTATATCCACATTAACTCAGAAGTAAAAGTCAATATTTATTTGGATTTAAAAAAAAAATCCCACCCATGCAGAGCTTTTATAAACAATGTATACCCCTGGAGAAGACTGAAGAGAAGTTTATATTGAAGCAAACCAAACAGTCACAGAGAACATTCCCATTATTAAAAGCTCCATCAGCTCTCTGCGGTTAAAGATGGCAACAAATTCTTTGTCATTCTCCTCATTAGAAGGTGGAGTTTATTTCCCCTTTCCTGGACACAGGGTGGCCTCATGCTGCTTAACCAATAGAATGCAGTGGAAATTGATCTGTGTTAGTTTCTCTGAAGACTGGCAGCTTCGGCTTCCTCTCTCTCAGAATGCTTGTCCTTGGGATGCTCCCTCTTAAAATCCTACCTCCAAGATCAAGGAGCTGTAGAATGACATGTACCTGCCCAAATTCCCAGCCAATTGCAGGCAGCTACTGCCAGCCATGTGAATGAGCTACCTTGGACATTCCAGTCTAGCTGAGTACCCAAATGCCTTCAGGAAACTTCCTTTTGCTTCATACACTCTCTCCTTGTATTATTACTTTGCTAGGGCTGCTGTAACAAAGTAGCATAGACTGTAAGTCTTAAAACAATAGAATTTATTTTCTCTCTGCCCTGGGGGCCAGAAGTCTGCAATCAAGGTGTCAGCAGGGCCATTCTCCATCTGACCCTCTGGGGAGGATCCTTCTTTGTCTCCTTTAGCCCCCAGTGTTCCTTGGCTTGTGGCAGCATCACTCCAACCTCTGCTTCCATCTTCACATGCTCTTCCCTCGTGTCTGTCTGTGTCTAAATTTTCCTCTTCTCATAAGGACACCAGTCATATTGTACCAGGGCTGACCGTGATCCAGCATGGCCTCATTTTAACTTGATTCCATCTGCAAAGACCCCATCTCCAAGTAAGGGCACATTCATAGGTTCTGGGGGTTAAGACTTTGACGTGTTTTTGGGGGTACACAATTCAGCCCCTAGCACTCTCTTTCCTCCTTCTCATCCCCTCTGATGAAACTCCTCTTCCTCTCTACTCCCCATTCTCTGTCTCCTTTTCTCTACTCAGCTGTAGGCTCTGTCCTCACTCACCTCCATCCAGACCAGCCTCCTCTTCCTTCCCAGCTGCGTATAAAACCCCGTTTCTCTCCCTGTGGTGATGCTGGCTCCCTTGCAAGTAGGGCATCTGAGTCCAAAGGTGACAAAGGAGGGCAAGGAGTGTAGGTGAATGTCTTTAGAGTGACGAATGTCTCAGCTAGTGCTCAGCGTCCCGCAATCTTGAATATACCACCCGCAGCAAACACACGGAATGGAGAGAGCTGAGAGGAGAGAAAGGAGATAAGGATGACGCAGTTCTGTAGCTAATTATAGTAGGAAATTAATCTAATTAAGCAAATATCATCATTCAACTACTTTCATAATGTAACCTTCCAGAATGTTATAAGATTTCCTAAAGCACAACAGTATATTTCTAAATAAGCAGAAAAGCATTATAGCTCTTAACTTTGGCAATAAAAATTTGAATAAATCCACTGACTCTATCTCACAATGGAGTTTGTAATTGATTGTGCATCACTGGTGCCTGTGGAATACTTGAGGGATCCCGATTAGATCTATCCTAAGACAGAGGAAGAGACTTTATCGAGCAAAGCTGGTTTCTGATGTCCAAGAGTCACAGCTGCTGGCATCTTTTCTCTGCCCTCATTCACTCAAAGGTGAAAAATTATGGGCAGATCTTCATTGACGCAATTGTATTATCTCAGTGGCGGAGGAGCCACTCTGCAGTTTCTCTCTCCCACAAACCCGCTATTTTTCCATAAAGGAACATTAGTGGACCTCACAGCCCTGATTTCTGGCTTCCTAGGAGGGAAAGTGAAGAGAGCTGTATCGTGGTGACACATTTCAAACCAACTCCTGCAGGCTGTGAGCCAACTCTGAGGCAGGTAAGAAGAGCTGGTTTACTAGCTTGCTAAGGCTGCCGTAGCAAAACAGCACTGACAGGGTGGCTTAAACAACTAAAACTTACTCTCTCACGGTCTGGAGGCTGGAAGTCCAAGATGGAGGTGTCAGCAGGTACAATGTCTTCTGAGGTCTCTCTGCTTGGCTGGCAGACGGCCACCTCGCTGTGTCCTCGTGGTCCTTTCTCTGTGTGCACACACCCCTGGTGTCTCTCTTTGTGTCTAAATTTCCTGTTCTTATACAGATAGATTGGGTTAAGGTCTACCCTTAAAATGGTCTCATTTTAAGTTAATCACCTCTTTAAAGGTCTTGTATCCAAATATAATCACATTCTGAGGTACTGGGGGTTAGGGCTTCAACACGCAAATTTTGGAGGGGACACAGCTCAGCCTGGTTTGCCAAGACTGATTGTTTTAGAAGGAGCATATGACTATTTCCTTCTTCCTACCTTACCATCTAGAGCCTCAATTGGGTACTTGTAGCTAGTACCTCTGGAGACCGTATTAAAACTAAAGTCTCTCTAGGATAAGGTTTTCCAGCCAAAAACTCCATAGCTCCTAGAATACTTACTAAAATGTGGATTCTTGGGCCACCTGAAATGCTTAGGGTTGTAGCCTAGGAACCTACACTTTCTTAAGAATTATCTCCCTGGGTAATTTTAAGTGACACTAAACTTTGGAGTTGTGTCACTATCAGTTGGAGATAATTGACTTTACAAAACTAACAACTGATCTCTAATTTTTAGAATATGCTGACATGTTGTTTGAATAAAAGTTGCAGAGAGAACAAGCTGCTGTGGGTGAATCGTGCATGACCCACACTATTTTATTAATATTGTGACCATAGGAACAGACTATTACTGAAGCATTAGCAAATAGTTGTGGTGACTATAAATTATTGTAGTCTAAATGCAGGAAATCCCATGAGTGTGTGTTGAACATGAGAATGTTGTACATAATGCAATTCTTCAGAGGAAGATCAAAGAGCATATTTGCTCTAGACATCCTTTCTAAAATCAGTAAGATCGTATACATATACAGATGCTCCTCTACTTCCATGGGGTTACATCCCAATAAACCTTTGTAGGTTGAAAATATTGATAAGTTGAAATGCACTTAATATACCTAAACTACCAAACATCATACTTAGCCTAGCTTACCTTAAAGATGCTCAAAACACTTACATTAGTCTACAGTTGGGCAAATCGTCTAACACAAAGCCTATTTTATAATAAAGTGTTGAATAGCTCACGTAATTTATCAAGTATTATACTAAAAGTGAAAAACCAAATGGTTACATGGGTACTTGAAGTACAGTTTCCATTGACTGCATATTGCTTATTTATTTATTTATTTTAGAGACAGGATCTCGCTCTGTCCTGCAGTCTGGAGTGCAGTGGCATGATCATAGCTCACCATGGCCTTGAACTCCTGGGTTCAAGGGATCCTCCTGTCTCAGCCTCCTGAGTAGCTGGTGCACACTATCGCACCTGGCTAATTTTTTTTTTTTTTAATTTTTGTAGAGATGGGGGTCTCGGTGCTATGTTATCCAGGCTGGTTTTGAACTCCTGGCCTAAAACAATCCTCCTGCCTTGGCCTCCCAAAGTGCTGGGATTACAAGGGTGAGCCACTGCACCTGGCCCTGTTTTCTTTTGTTATATCCTTATCCTATAAGCTCTTTTTACTTTTAAAGTTTAAAGATTTATTAATTTTTTTACTTTTTAAACTTTTTTGATAAAAAGTAAGATATTACTAGAAGTATTTTTAAAAAAGTTCTTGTGCTTTTTTTTGTGCATATGGTAAAATATATACATAGCATAAAATTTACCATTTTTACCATTTTTAGGTGAAAAATTCAGTGGCGTTAAGTATAATATAATCACACTGATGTGTGACCATTTGCGCTATCCATTTCCAGAACTTTTTCATTATTCTAAACTGAAAGTCTGCACCCATTAAACAATGATTCACATACTGCCTCCTTCCAGCCCCTGGTAACGTCTACGCTGCTGTCTGTCTCTGTGAATTTGCCTATTCTAGCTAGCTCAGATAAGGGAATCATGCATTTGTCTTTTGTGTCTTGCTTATTTTACTTAACATGATGTTCCCACGCTTCATCCAGTATCAGAACATCATTTCTTTTTAAAACTGAATACTATTCCACTGTATGTCTAGACCACATTTTGCTTAATCTGTTTATCAGTTGATGAACATTTGGGTGGTTCCCACCTTTTGGCTGTTGTGAATAATGCTGCTATTAACATGAGTGGTCAAATATCTGTCTGAGTCCCTGTTTTCCATTCTTTTGGAGTATATTCCCAGAAGTGGAATGGCTGGATCATATGGTTTAACTCTCGTTGCACTTTTTTTTTTTAATCAAACATGGTACGGTGCATATCCGCACCCGACTGGGAGTCAGAAGGCCTGGGTCCTAATCTTGGCTCAGTCACTTATGGGCAAGTAATGTAACCCTTTGTACCTCCTTTCTTCTTCTATTGAGGGGGCCTGAAACAATATCCCTTTTAGTTCTAAGATTCATGAAATGGATATTGAATCCTACTATACAAAGCCACATTATATTAATACCTTATTTCAAAAACACCTAAGTTACGTACAGAAAGCACAATCTTCATTTGTATATCTGTCTCCAAAGTTATTCCCTGGCAACATACTATCTTTTGTGTAGAAAAATGTAGCTACTAATATTTGGCATTGTAGCAATAATTCTGACAGTCTTATTTATCCAAGTGTCCACCCATTTTTAAATTTTAGGTGTTGGAGATATAAAGATGAATCATACAAATGCCATTCTCAAGAATCTTTTAATCCAGTGGCAGGGGCAGAAGTAGATCAATTCTTTTCCTCTCTTCCTTTTTTCTGCCTCCCAGTTTGGGCAGGGGCAGCATTTTGGCCCAAGCCTCACATCCACGAAGAACCTTAAATGTTAGACTTCTCATGTTGAAGTTAAACACACAGTGATAGAGATTATTGATAGGATGGAAAGAAAACGATGCCATATAAATTTAACCTCGTTTCTCAATACTATACCACACCTCTGTAGCATTATAAATCAGCATTTTACATAAATGCTGTGATTATCTTATGACTAATAATATTATACTAGTGGTATGAATGTTAAAAGCATTAATTTTCTACATGTAAATATTTGAACTACACCACAATATCTGTTTATCCTGGGTTTCAGAGAGAATTGTACTTGGCTGAGAATAACAAGGATACACAACAAACAATATCTTAAACGGGAAAGGCGTGTATCTTCCCGCTGTTATTCTATAACCAGAGGCCAGAGGGAAGCAGTTTAGGGTCTGTGTGGCTGCAGGAGAATGTTGTGGCAGATGCCAAATGCTTTTCCCTTCCTCCTGGGCTGGACTACATTTCCCAGACTTCTTTGTAGTTAGGGTGGCCAGATGATTGAATTCTGGCCAAAGGAAAGTGAAATATACTGTTTTCAGTTCTGGTTCGTAAAACTTTACTGTGGGAATAATCCATTCCCTCTTTTCCTCTCTCTGCTGGCTGGATGTTCACACCCTGGGTGATCTGAGAAACCACATGTTGAAGACAGTAGAGCCTCCCTTAGCCTGGGTCCCTGAATGATGACATGGAGCAGAGGACCCCCTTCCATCCCCCACCATTTGGACTTTGTACACATAATACATAAACCATTGTTTGTGAGGTTTCAGGGTTCGCCTGTTACAGCAGCTACCGCTACCTTAACTTTCAGAGATTACATGAGGAGACCAGTGTCTTTCTATCTTCTTTGCCTACCTTTGAGATTGTGGCTTTCATCCTTATGGTCATAAGATGGCTACTGAGTCACCAGCTATCAAAATCTGCATCCCGGCCAGAACAAAAGGGGAACAGGGAAGAGTAGAGAAAAGCTCTTTCCAAGGACTTTTACCTATTTTTCAGTGTCCAGGCATGTAGCATGTGACCACCTCTAGGTGTCGAGGAGGCTGGGAATTTGAATATTTTGTACTCCAACCTCTGCTAAAGAGGGACATAATGTTGAAAATTAGCAAGTAGGTACTACCTCTTTTTTGGCATTTCATCTCAAGAACTTTAAAAGCAACCTCTTTGGTCCCCGACAGGCCCCGTTTGAGTTTGAGCGGCTTCGTTCTCCTGCCTGTGCATGGAGGTCAGTGTGTGGCCACTGCTTGGCCAGGCTCACCTGCACTGTGCCACCTTGGTGGGTCCTGGTCACCTCCCAAGTTGCAGCTTTATTCTTCCTGTCCTTCCCTCTCCCGTTGGTCCCAGTTCATAGCATTTTAGTTCTGTTTTTGGTTTCTATTCATGATTTTATTTCTGCCTCCTCTAGCTACACTGCCCTCTAGGAAGACTGGCTGGGAACCCGTCACCCAGGAAGAGGCCTGCGTCCTGCACACCCACAGTGCTCCCGGGTGGCTGTGCCCTCTGCCTGCTGGGCTGCCCCCTCTTCCTTCTCCGCAGATGCCCACCACCTTCCGGGGCTGCGCCCGGGAATGCTCTGTGCCTCGTGCATGTGGGCCTTGTGCATTCGGCTGCCGCGCCATTGTTGGCTGGGCCCACTTCTGTTCCTCTGTGTGTGTGGTGGTGATGGTGATGGTGGCGGTGGTGGTTAGGGAAGGCTTGGTTGAATCTTCTGTGCTGGTCTGTGCAAGATGGTCTGGATTTGGGCAAGTGGAGATGAAGGGGTGAGTTTTCCTAGGGTCACAGCTAAGACACTAGGCAGGGAGCAGGTGTGGCACACACTGTCCAGACTCCACCCAAAGCCTCTCCTTCCCTTTTTCATTTCTATTCTTCCTCACCCACCCATCCCCCTACACAAACTTTGGCATGTTTTGCTTCCAACAGCTGAGCAGCGGCGGGGACTCCCGGAGCCACGTGGAGGCCCAGGAGTGCCTGAGTTCAGAGCTCATCTTCCCTGCCCACCCCCACGCCTGTGGGAGTCTAAAGCCCCAACCTCTGTCAGCACAAATTTCAGAGCTCCCTTCTGCTCCCTCCACAGCCTGCGTCTGGAATCACACCCTTTCTGGGCTTTCCCTGCCCCCTGCCCAGCTTCCTCAGCAAGTCACCTGCACATGAACCCTCCTCTCCGGGCCTCTCGGGAACCCCACCTGAGATAGCAGCAATGTGTTCAGGAACAGAAACGGCTCTTTTAAGTGTAGTGAAGAAAGGTCAGTTGGCCACGCCACAGAAGGCTTTGATGCCAGGCGAGGCTAGTTAGTGCTCTATTCCGCAGGAGAGGGATGGCGATAGCAGCTTTTGAACTGTGAATCGGCCCACATATGAGGGAGGGGATTAATCTGGAAATTAGAGAGGGGGAATGTGGAGGCAGTGAGTCGGCTAGAAGGCTAGTTTAACAATCCTGAGTTCCCGAAGGCTTGAAATCGGTCCAGGGGGTGTGGTAGCAGGAGTGGGAGGGGTGCAGGTGCACGGAGGGGGACTTTGGAGGCCACCGAGGGCAGGAGAGAAGAAGGCACCAACGCCGACGCCCTCGGGATCCAGGGCGGGCCTAGAAGGAAGAGGTGGATTCCGTCTCTGATCCGCGTCTGCCACTCTGAAATCACGCACTCCCGCCCCGCATCAACATTTCTCCCCCTTGTATTCTTCTTGATTTATCTTCCAGGAGCAGATCATCCCTTCCAAGTCATCATCTCACATAATTCTTAGATCATCACGGCTTAATTGCTGTTTGATCATTTTTAGCCTCGGCTGTTCAACATCAAGGGAGAATTTATAGGGAAAAGAAAGAGATCTCATTGCGATGACACCGATTTTCACAGAGCGGTGTGCTAAGTCTTGTTTTACAGCCTTTGCGATGGCATGGCATTGCATTTAGATAACACCTAATGCCAACAAAGCAGTGAGCTGTGGGGATTGAGCTGTGAAATGCTAGCATTTAGCAGTAGGGCTGAGTTTATTGTACGTTTTAAAAATTAACTCTGCCCTTCATGGTCCTAAGATATACTAATCGTTCTGCAGAAGCAGGATGAGTGAACTTTCAGGCCTAGAAATTCTGAACAATAAAGACACAATATAGCCCGTGAGTCACTCAGTTCATTTTTCTTACAAACACGATACTTAGCTTTATGTGTCAATGTTATCTGAGACTGTATTTTGCTTTAGATAATGAGCCTCTCTACTAGGAATGGAGAAATGCTCAAAGGCGCTCACTTTTAATTTAAACACAAGTTAAATGGACCATCCCAGAGCGGAGATTGCTATCATTGTTAGTGCATCTGGGGTTTATTGCTTTCCAAATTTGCATGTTCTTTGTGTTAGATAATGGTGCTGTACCTATCGACAGCTCTCTGCGGGCATCCTATTTGGTCCTTTTTTTTTTTTTTTTTTTTTGAGACAGAGTCTCACTCTGTTGCCCTGGCTAGAGTGAGTGCCGTGGCGTCAGCCTAGCTCACAGCACCATTTGGTCCTTCTTAAACAAGGACCAAACTGCTAAAGGAATGATGCCTTCATTAGTTTTATCATTCGTGAATTGATTTAGACCCACCAGCATTTCTGAACACTTACTATGTGCTAGGAATAGTGCTAACTACGAACCACTGGGGACATGCCAATAAGCCTGTAAAACATGGTCCCTGCCGTAGAGAGACTTGCACGCTAGTTGGGGTTACAGACGTTGGAAACAGATCATTACAGTGCAGTGTGGCGAGGGACACAGACATCTCTGCAGGCTGCAGAGAAGAGGAGGGCACCCCTGGAGGTTATGGAAAGCCCATTCCAGTTCTCCCTACCCACCTGCATGTTTCAATTGGATTGAGCACTCCTTACATAGGGCACTTTAAAAAGATTCCTCAAAAAGTTACACATAGAATTACTATATGACCCGGCAATTCCACTCCTGGGTATATACCCAAGAGAACTGAAAACCTATGTCCACACAAAAACCTGCACACCCATGTACATAGCAGCACTATTCCCAATAGCTAAGAGGTGGAAACCACCTAAATGTCCGTCAATAGAAGAGCGAATTAACAAAATATGGTATAGCCACAGGATGGAATATTATTCAGCCATAAATGGAATAAAGTGCTGATACATGCTACAACATGGATGAACCTCAAAAACATTATGTGAAGTAAAATAAGCCAGACACAAAAGGTCACATACTGTATGATTCCATTCATATGAAATACCCAGAACAGGGAAATACTAGAGACAGAAAGCAGATCAGTTGTTATCAGGGGCTGGGGGAGCCTGGAATGGGGAGGGACTACTTAGTGGGTATGGAGTTTCCTTTTGGGGTGATGAAAATGTATTGGAATTAGATAGAAGTGATTGTAGTAGAACATTGTGTATGTACTAAATGCCACTGAATGCCACATTTCAAAATGGTTAATTTTACGTATGTGAATTTTACTCAATTAGAGAGGAGGGGATTACTTATTTGAGTGTTCAGACCAAAGCTAAAGAGATACTGATTACAAATTCTTAATTCTCTTATCTGGGAGAGAAGGCCTTCTTCAAACCTCTTTAGATTGTTGTCTATTTTTAGCCAGAATATACTGGGAAACTATTGGTTCATTACAAATGCATCTTGTTTTTAAGCCAACTTTGGAAAGGTAGACACAGCTCAATTTCATAACAACAACAATAAAAAATACTGGTTGACAAACCTCGTCGGGTGGTATTCAGCAGCTCCTGGCCTGTGGCCTTGATTTAGACAGAAGCCATGCGAGGAAAGATGCAAGAAGGTGGTGAAAGGATAGAGACATAATCGAAGGCAAGGCGGTCATGTGTGGAGTTTGAAGAGTTGTACTGTCTGTTTAGTACGTTGTGCTAAAGAAAAAAGTTAACTCGATGACCGTACTAGGGAAAATAAAACGTATTCAATTTACCTCCACAAACATGTATGTGAAATTGATTCAGTTCAATTTTCAAAATATATTTGTCTTAGACCCTGAGCATTGGAAATGCAAATATAAAGATCTGGTTCCTGTCCTCGAGGATCTTACAGCCACAGATATAAATAGCCAACGGTAACAGATGAGAGACTGAATATGTAAATGGACAACGGCCAGATCATATATAAAAATAGAACTCAGACCCACAGTCTGCAGCAACCAGCCCAGGAAACCAACCCATTATTTATAGTAGTCAGCCTAGGAAGCAACCTCCTGTTTATAGGTCAGACTTGTAGGAAGTCAGACCACTATCTCTAGCAACTGGTCCAGGAAGCCACGCAATATCCCCACTACCAATAGGCCCCACATGGCCAGGACTTGATTTATAATGGACAGTTTCCCTAATTTTTGTCCCCCGGGCCAATAACCTCCAATCAGGGCACACCCAAAGCCGTCCCTTTTGTCCACTGTGAAGCTCTCCCACTCCCCTGCCTGCCTTTGGGTCTCTAGAACACAAGTGACGGTGGCTGACCCCCTTGCTACAGCAAGCCCTGAATAAATAGCCTTTGCCTTTCTCATGTGGGTGGTCTTCATTTATTTCTACATAGACAAGGCAGAAGAAAGGAAGTGCTATAAATACCTACAAAATTCACACTGTGTGGGAACAAAGGGAAGAGTAATTCATTCTGTCCTAGAAGGTTGGGAACTGGGAACGAAACCTTGCAGGGACTGGCTGAAAAAACACCATGCTATACCCCTGAATAATTCCTCCTTTAAAATCTTATATATCAATGCTAAAATGACTTGTGGATTGTTTTTCAGGAGGGAGAGGTGCTCTCCCACCTCCAAAGAGTGGTCCTCTGGGTCAGCCAAAGACGAGGCTACCGGCAGTGCAGGTTAGCCTCCACCCCAACTCAGCGTTCTGAGAGACTCGCGTCACTGAAGCTGGCAGGGGCTCATCTAGACTTCGGGATTTCTCTGTTGGACAAGAGCATAAACAGGGTTTTGAGTGAGAAAGGCTATGCATTTTCATGACTATTGGTTAAACAGGCTTTTGAGATATTTGTGGTTTTTCAGCCCAATTTTCTCCTTCTAATCCCCCTCATTCGAGCAGGCAGACCCTGGGATTCATTGTCCCAGAGAAGGCTTGAGGCTGCCAGCGCTGAGGAGATAAGGCCGTAGATCAAGGCGAGGTGTTCTGCTGGGAGAACCGACACTGCGGGGAGGCAGCAAGGAGAAGGATGGGAGCCTCTGCTGTCCATGTGAGGGTCCCAGCACAGGCTCCAGTTTAAGCGAGAAGAGCGGGGAGTCTGAGTGTCTCAGAGGGGAGGCGTCTTGGTTATGGTTTCCTGGAAGCACCTGGAGATGCTCAAGGGCCCCCCAGGTCATTGAGGGTGACGGCAGTAGCAGAGCTCTGCTGGGGCCAGGAGGGGAAAGCAGGATGTCTCAGCGGTGAGGAAACCGATGCTTGACTGGAGGGCCTGTCATAGACCTGCGGCAGCAAGTAAACCTCTATCACCCTGCCATAGCTCCAGGGAGCCGTCCGGAAACTCTTAAAAGTCATTGAGGTTAAATTTTCTACCAGCCCGGCATTATTGGCATTGGGATCTGAAATCAAATTGACTTATGTAAATAAAGAGATGTGGTGTTTCTTGCATCTGAATTTGTGGACTGTGATTCATGTATGAACTTGATACTTACACGAAATTAACAAAAATAGAAGGGTCATGGGATCGTTAGGTACAAACGAGCTCACAGGGCGTGTGTGCACAATTCCAGGGTGGACTGTGTGTCTGGAAGCCTCATGCCTTTGGGGGATGGAAGACCAAGGAAGGAGGCTCGAGAGACCAATTGTCTGGCCACCCACTAGGTGGTGTTATTTCACATTTGTGGGCAGATTTCATTGCCCTTCCTGTCCTTTTTCCTTATTAGAGATTTTGCGTCTATTCTTTGTGTCAGGATTCTATGTTTGTGAATCAAAGAAGAACTTTGATTCTCTCAGGGAAATACATTGAGTAGGAGTTGAAAGCAGAGTAGAAACGATGAGGAGGTTGGGAAATATTAAATCCGTATTATATAAATTCTCGGTGCTGTTTATGCTTCTAGCCTTAGAGAAAAGAGAGCTAGAACATATTTCTTTTCAGGGAGAAATGTTTCAAAATAAGCAAGATTTGGGAGAAAACATCGCCGACATCTACAAATTACAAAATGTGATTTGATTAGAAATATTTACTGGGTTTCCAATAGAAAAACTAACTGATCCTGATTTATGGCTTAAGGAGGCCACCTGCAATTTTGCAGCCCCTTGTGGTTCCTGCTCTTCAGCAAAGCCAGTCTCTTTGGTGGCAGTGGTGGGAGAGAATGGAGGTGGATGGATGATTCCGGCAATTGTTGGTACTGGATTCTGAGGACAGGGTATACAGAGGCCAGTCCTCTCAGACAGAGGATCTTAGAAGGGTGCCGGTCAGTCCCTGGAGTGCTGTACAATTGCAGGGCAACACCAGCCTGAGGGCAAGCTCCTGGGGAAGAAGCCAACAGATTTTCTCCTGGTCCAAAACCAGCTTCTCAGATGGGTGCTCAGGTGAGAAGGAGACCTGAGACCCTGGCAGGACAATGGGTCACAGTAAGGAATCAAGGCCGTGTCAGGTGGTAGTTGTCTGCTCTCTGTTCTTGGTGTGCTCTTGGCTGAAGAATGACCAGACACACAAAAGTAAGGCAAGTATGAGGTGAAGTTTATTGAGTAAAGTAAGGTACATTTGCCACAGACAACTAATGGATTCTCTGTCATAACAGGAGGGCTCCGATTATGATCTGGGTCCTGTTTTATATTGCCTGGGCTGGACCCTCCTTGTGGTTCAAACGTCACCATCCAACCACTTTGATAGACAGCTGGGAGTTATATAACCTGAGTCTTACTGCACATGTGGATCTCCCATGAGCCTCTCTGAAAGCCCATGGCAGGGTGGTGAACCACAATGTAGATTTAAGATAATGGCATGATAATTTGCCTTAGGTTGTTCTAGGTCACCTTCCAGACCCTATTGTGCCCGTGCTGCTTGGCCCGCTGGCTAGGGAATCCTCTGCATTCTTTCACATTTGGCACGCTAAGTTCCGATTGGCAGATTGGTAGGGTGTTCACTCCTCCCCCAGATGTGGCAATTGCTCAGGCTCCCACCTGTCTTTGTCCCCAGGAGGGCAAGGCTCCTTCACTGTCTACCCATGGCGTAGTCCAGCGTGGGAGGGCATACCTGGTGCAGAAGACTTGCCTCAACGCGGGCACCGTAGATTATGGGTCTGCTTGGCAACAAGGGAAACGTGGCGGGAGGGCAGTAGACAGAATAGACCCCCAAAGATGTCTACATCCTAATTCTTGGAGCCTGTGAATATGTTTCACTACATGGCAAAAGAGATTTTACAGATGTGATTAGGATTACTAGCAATAATCAGTAGACGTGAAGAAAGGGAGATTGTTCTGAATCACAGGGGATAGGGGTGGGTGGGGAGGGGAATACCAATGTGGTCACACGAGCCCTTAAAACCCTTACAGCGGAAAGAGATGTCACAGGGGTACGAGAAAGACGCCACCATTTTTAGTTTAAAGATGAGGTAACATGCCAAGGAATGAAGGTGGCCTTTGCCAGCTGAGAGAAATTCCTGTAAATGGGGACCTAACCTTAGTCCTAGAGCTGGGAGGAACTGAACTCTTCCCACACCCTCAATGAGCTGGGAAGCGGTTTCTCCCTGAAGTCTCCAGAGAAGAGCCCAGGCAGGCAGACACCTGGATTTTGGCTCTGCCAGACCCAGAGCAGAGAAACCACTGAGCCCACCCAGAATTCTGACCTGCAGCACTGAGCTAATACCTTTGTTATTTAAGCTGCTGACTTTGTAGTGAGTTGTTACAGGAGCGCAGGAGAGGAATCAGGGCCCCAGGGCCTGGATGATCACACCAGATTCCAGGTCTCCCTGATGGTGAAGGTGAGGGTGGGTGGGACTGAATCTGTGGGTAGGGGTGTCAGTGCACCCAGTGCTGGAAGGCGGAGACCCCACAAGAAGCAGGAGAGGACAGTCACCCAGGATGGTGCAGTTCTTTCCCTGCTCAGGGCTTGCTCTCACTCGGCTGCCTTGCTCCTGGTGGTTGCAGGATCACAATGTTATCAGCACTTTATGGAAATAGCATTTGTCCTGGATGGCAAAGCAATCA
>RJWJ010028864.1:0-21094 GCA_004363605.1 Indri indri | reverse complement strand
ACTGCAAACTAGTGCAACCTCTGTGGAAAACAATATGGAGATACCTCAAAGAGATACAAGTAGATCTGCCATTTGATCCAGCAATCTCATTGCTTGGTATGTACACAAAAGAGCAAAGGAGACATTCTATAAAAAAGACATCTGCACTCGAATGTTTATAGCAGCACAATTCACAATTGCAAAGATGTGGAAACAACCCAAGTGCCCATCAATACATAAGTGGATTAATAAAATGTGGTAAATGTATACCATGGAGTACTATTCAGCTTTAAGAAACAATGGTGATATAGCACCTCTTGTATTCTCCCGGATAGAGTTTTCTGTATGATTTTAACAAAGACAATCCTTTCTTTCTCTATTTAGTTTTTTCTTACTTCTCCCCTTTTTATTTGATATCAGTTGACTATAAATCTGTGGATCTATTTCCGAATGCTTTATCTGATGAATTTTGCTTATGTCAGTGCAAATAACACTGTTTTGACTATCATAGCATTATAGTTAGTGTGGGAATCAGGTAGTAAAAGTCTTCCATATTTGCTTTTCTTTTTAAAACTGTTTTGTCTACTCCAAACTGTCTGGGGGATTGGCAGGCTTGAAGCTCTGACTCGGGGGAGAAGGAGGGACAAGGGCAATATACATAACCTAAATATTTGTACCCCCATAATATGCTGAAATAAAAAAAAATTTTGGATTGCCATATACATTGTAAAAACAGATTATCAATTTACACACACACACTCAGTGTCTGAGATTTTGAGTCTTCTGATCCATGAACATGACATATCTTACCATTTATTTAGCTTTCTTTAATTTTTCCAAGACTATTTTATAATTTTAAGCACAAAGAACTTCCATACACTCTGTTATTAATAGTATGCCTCTACACATTCAATGTCTTAGATGCTGTTATAAATTGCATCCTCCAAATTTCATTGTCTACTTTTTTGCTTTTAGAGGTTAAAAATGTCATTTATTTTTATATAATGACATTATAATCTGTGATATAACTAAATTCATTTAGTAGTTGGATAACTTTGTGTATACTCTTTATGATTTCATTTATTTTACTTTATTATTATTTTTAATTGACACTTAATAATTGCAGATACTATGGGATACAGAGTGTTATTTTAATACATGTATATAATGTAGGGTAGTTAGTATATTTATTACCTCAAACATTTATCATTTCTTTGTGTTGTAAAAATTCAAAATTCTCTCTTCTATCCATTTGAAAATATATAATGAATTATTGTTAACTATAGTCACCCTGAATAAAATGTTGTCATTTGTGGCAACATGGTTGAGCCTGTAGGACATTATGTTAAGTTAGATGAGTGAGGCACACAAAGACAAATACCACATGTTCTCATTCATATGAAGAAGCTAAGAAAATTAATCTAATGTAAGTAGAGGCTAGAATAGTGGTTACTAGAGGATGAGAAGGGTAGGGAGGAGGGAGAACACAGAGAAGTTGGTTAACAGATACAAAATTATGCTAGATGCGAAGAATGGGTTCTTTATAATTTTATATGTACACGATAATATTATTTGCATGTAAGAAATTTTTTCTTTCTTTCTAAATAATCTGCCTATTTTAAATATGGTTTTGTTTCTTTTGCTTGTCTTATACTTCATAAGACCTCTAGTGAAATGCTGAGTTTGGATATCTTTGTCTCGTTCCTAATCACAGGGGAATGGATTCAGTTTCTCACTATTAATTATGATGTTAGGTATGGGTTGGTTTTCATTGTTGTTATTACTGTTGTTTTAACAGAAGCGCTTTATTAAATTCATGAAACCGCTTTCCGTTATTTTTTGCTGAGAGTGTTTGTGTGTCTGTGTGTATATATGGAAGACTGTATTTTTCAAATTTTTGCAATCCTTTTATTGGCATGTCCATTTCATTCTTCTCATTTACTTTGCTTATTTGGCATGATTCTCAAATGGTAAACCGACTTCACATTTCTTGCATGTACACCAATGGCAATGATGCATGGTCCTTTGAACACAGTGCTAAATTTGATTTGCTAATGTTTTGATGACAATCTTTCATTCTATGTCCATGAAGAATAGTCTTGACTTTTAATTATTTTTAATGTATTAATTGTAATGCTTACCCAATAAAATGAGTTAAGAAAATATTTAATTACTTAATATATTTTGCAGATGTGACCAATCATGTTCTGTATTTCTTATTGAGTCAGTTTTCATAATTTGTGTCTCAAGAAATTTGTGCATTTCCTGTAAGTTGTTGAAATTATTGGCATAGAGTCATCAGTAATATTCCCTTTTTATTCTTTTACCACATGATATTTCTTCTTAACTCCTGATATTGATAGCTTATATCTTCTATTTTTTCTTGATCAGAGACTTATAATCAAAATGTAGTGTTTCTTTATTATTTTCTCCTTTTGAACTTCATTAATTTCTGCTGTTATTATTATTTTTCTTTTTTTTAGTTTATTTTGTGCTTAATTTGTTCTTATGTTTTTAGTATCTTCAGGTGAAAAAATTAAGTCATTAATTTGACAGCACTTTATTTCCCAATCTAAGCATTTTAAACTATACATTTACAGTCATCTTTCTCTCATTGATTTCTGATTTTGTTGTCTTGAGTCAAAATAACATTGTAGGATTTCAATTCATTTAAATTTATTGAGTATTTTGTATGACCTAGAATATGCTTTCTATGTACTTGAAAAGAATGTGTATTATAAACATTGTGTTGTAAATGTCAAATAGGTTAATTTGGAGGATTGTGTTGTTCAACCTTTCTATGCTTGTAGTTGTGTTCCTTCTCATCATACCTATCACTGAAAGTGGAGTGTAACTATAATTATAACTTTGTTTCTTTTTAATTTTTGTCAGGTTATGCTTCATAGATTTTGAAGCTTTCTTATTATGGGCACAAACATTTAATATTGTTGCTTGTCTCGATGAATTTACTCCTTTAGCATTTTGAAATGTTCCTCTTTATCACAGTTAATACTTTCATTTCAATTTCTATTCGATACTAATATAGCCATTCTCTATTTATTTTGTTTACTATTCGTATGGTACAATTTTCCATCCTTTTGCAACTAACAGATGCACATGTATATATTTAAAGTGGATTTCTTATAGCCACCAAAGATTATGGTATTTTATTTGAATTATTTAGGCCACTGATATTAACATAATTAATTATATTGATGGGTTTGACATTTCTACCTTGCTGTTTGTTTTCTATTTGACCCATACATATGTCCTTGTTCCTTTCTTTTTGCTTGCCTTTGAATTGTGTCTTACTATTTTATTTTACCTACATCTATTGGCTTATTAGCTATATCTTTTGTTTTCTTTTTTTAGTAGTTCATCTTGGAAATAAATTATGTATGATCATTTCTTACAGCCTCCCTTTATATGTTATTATTTCACTTCATTTATAATGCGAAAACTTTACAAGTGTTCTTTCAACAGTCTCAACTTACTTTCTTTATGCTACTGTTGGTTTTTTCTTCTGCCTTTGTTCCAATCCCCAAAATGCTGTGTAATTTGTTTTGAGCATTTGGACTTTGTTCCTCTGTACATACTATTCTATTTTTTATGGTGGATTTTAGGATTTTTTCTTATAACTATATTTACATAATTTTATTATGATAAGACATTGTGTGATTTTCCTTTGTGTTTAGTCTCCTTAAATTTTGTTAAAATCATTGAATTTGAAGGTGTAAGATTTTCATTAAATTCAGAAAATTATTAGCCATTTCTCTGACAATATTTGCTCCCATTCTTTTGGTCCTGTATTTATATATATGGTCAAACACATGTTATCAAATCACGTCACTAAAGCCCTGTTAATTTTATAATTATAGATTTCACCATAAAAATGAAATTATAAATCTTCTAGCAGAATTGTGGTGGAATAATCTGGGAATAGGCAAAGATTTCATGAATGGGACACAGAAACCAATAGTTATTATATTTAAAAAATTAGATGTTATCGAAAAAAAAATATTTTCTTAATCAGAAGACACCATTAAGAAAATGATTAAGCCAGTCAAGTACTGGGAGAAGATATTGCAAAAAAAAAAATTGATGAAGTACTCATATCCAAATATGTAAAAAAAAATAATGTAAAGAAAATTTACAATTCAATAATAAAAAGAAAAACAGCAAAATAAAGATGAGCAAGATGTATTTGAATAATAATGGAGTGAGATTTTATGGGTTTTTTTGGATTTTTGAGATTGCAAGGATGTTTACACTCTATATTTGTTCATTTCACTTAATTTAAGAAACTGCAAATAATTATTTTAAAAAGGATTGGCTAAAAAATATTCTGTAAACAGAAACAAATGATAATGAATCTTGGAACATCAGGAAGAAAAAAGCACAAAAAGGAAAATGTAAATAAATTAAATAGCCTTTCCTTCCCATTTTGTGTTTTATAAATTATATTTAGTGCTTGAAGCAATAATTATAACACTAATGTGATTGTAAATATACATAGAATAAATATTTTTGACATGTCTGTCAGGTAACAAGCACTTAGAGCTGGTTCTTTGCCATTTTGCTGATCTCCACACTATAAGACTTTTGTAGACTTAAAAATATGATTATAAATTTTCCATTTGTAATTTTCTAAAGATTATTTCTTCCTATGAATGGATTTTTTATTTTATGAAACATTTAAGATTAACATATTTATATTTATTCCTGTGTTAATGAAGCAAATCACAATGACTCATTTTCTAAGGTTAAGCAAGTGTTACATTCCTCAGATAAAACACCTAATAATTTTGCTTTTTTAAATTAATGTCTTATTTGGTAGTTTTTGTCTATATTAATAAATATAATGATATGGAATTTTTCTTTTTCTTTTTCTTCTGAATTTGCTGGAGTATGCCAGTCTTGTGAAATTATTTAGAAGCATAATCTCTTGTTCTGTTATTTCCTTTAAAAATATATGATAAAATATGCTTAAGAGACCACCTGCAACCATAAATCTTACTTGGGAGAATTTTTTAAAGGATTTTTTAATATACCACTGATATGATTTAGGATTTATATTTCCTCTAGTGTGAATTTAGGTGATTCTTGTTCATTAGACTTTTGACCATTTAATTCAATTTTCAAATTTATCTTTATAAAATTGTCCACAATATCCTACTATTATTTCTTATCTGCATGAAATGTAATGATTTCTTTTTTCTTTCTTTCTTTCTTTTTCTTTCTTTCTTTCTTTCTTTCTTTCTTTCTTTCTTTCTTTCTTTCTTTCTTTCTTTCTTTCTTTCTTTCTTTCTTTTCTTCTACAGAAAAAAAATAAATGACCCCAACAAAAAGTGGGCAAAAGACATGAACAGAAGCTTTTCCAAAGAATATAGACAAATGGCCAATAAACATATGAAAAATTACTCAATGTCACTAATTGTCAGGGAAATGCAAATTAAAATCACAATAAGATTTCACCTTACCCCTGTCAGTATGGGTATTATTAAAAAGTTGAAAAACAATAGATGCTGGCATGGATGCAGACTGAAAAGGAGCACTTATACACTGCTGGTGGGACTGAAAACTATTACAACCTCTATGGAACAGTATGGAGATTTCTCAAATAACTAAAAGTAAACCTGCCATTCGATCCAGCAATCCCACTACTGGGTATCTACCCAATGGAAAAGAAGTCATTTTATCAAAAAGACACCTGCATTTGAATATTTATTGCAGCAGAGTTCACAATTGCAAACACGTGGAATCAAGCTAAGTGCCCATCAATTCATGAGTGGATTAACAAAATGTGGTGCATACACACACACACACACACACACACACACACACACACCATCGGGTACTACTCAGCCATAAAAAATATAATTAATGTCTTTTACTGCAATTTGGGTGGAACTGGAGACCATTATCTGAATTATCTCAGGGATGGAAAGCAAATACCATCTGTACTCACAGAGAGAAGTAAAAGTCATTGGAATCAAGAGGGGACATGGGGGAGAAGGGGAAGGTAAAAAACTACCTAACAGGTACAGTGAACACTATTCAGTTGATGGGCACACTAATAGCCCTGACTTAAACATTATAAAAGCTATCCATGTAACAGAAACATTTGCACCCTATTAATATTTTTTGAAATAAAAAATGGATTTTTATCCAGAAAACAAATGAAAAAAATAATGTTGTATCTAATATGAATTCATGTCTTCAATGTAACTTTGATATAAAAGTTTACAACCTGAATGATTCTATTTATATAAAACTGAAGGACATGAAAAACTTGCCTATGGCTTTAATGTCCTAACACTGATAATATTTAAGGAGGAAATGTTACTGAAAGGGCAAAACCATGACTTCTCGAGCATTGTTAATGTTCTATTCCTTCATGTGGTGAGCATTATAAGAGATGGATTCAATATTTATTAATATTTTAACCCATACACTTAAGGTTTGTGTACTTTTCTGTATGCATGTCTTACTTCATTATTTATTTAAAACTCAAATAAATCAAAGAAAATATGATCACATATATTTTATATGCTCATTACATATATATTTTATATTATCATCTTTATAAAAATAATCTTGGGTTTGTGCTTTATGTTTTGAAGTCATGTAAAATATACTGACAGCATTCAAAAGACTGTTTATTATTCTCCAGATTATCAGTGTTCAGATTGGATAATATATCATCAGTACACTGATACTTTAGTCATTATTTATTGTAAAGCATATGGTATTAATAAAAACACTTTTATATGGGTAACACTGCACAGATATTTTTAAAACCTTAGGGCTTTATATAAAAATAGATATGCATAAATGTCATTGTCAGTATAAAAGTTAAATTACTGAACAATTCAAGGAAATAAAATTGTATGCATAATCATCTGAGACCAGTATCAGCTCTCACAACAAAGTAATTTATCCATTACTATCTATAAGTAATGATTAGAGAAAATAAATTTCAAAGCGTTTAACTACGTTTCTCAAATTCAGGTATCTTATAAGTATCAGCAAAAGGGACTTTACTCAGTCATATCCACCAAAACCATGTTCATTTCCATACACTTATCTTCTTGTATTCTCAATAACCGTGTTGCCTGATCATAACAGCCAAACCCAGAAACATGTTCTAGAGTAAGAACAAATCTCCACCACATATAAACCTTTATGGCATAATATAATATGTACAAATATATAAGTGACAGTTTCTATATATATTCTGATAATTTAGGGCTTCAATTTTCTTGATATCAGAAACAGATTTTCATGGCCATTTACATGGACCTTACGAATGTCCTATAAGAGCCTGACCAATAAATATTATGTTGTATTTGCACTCAATTGGTCCTTCTGTGAGTCTTGTTACCTTTTTCAAAACTAAATAAAAATTAAAAAGAAAAAAATTAGAAGTTCACATTCAATTATTGAAGTAGCAATTAGCAAAAAATTGAGTGTTTTAATGGTAGGAAGATAGAGTTCCCCTGTATTTCAGCTTAGGTGTCACAAAAATATGGAAAATGGTGGAAAGCTTGATAGAAGTGGAAAATAGCAGCTCTGGCAAAATACTTTACTAACCCAAAATGGGCATTTCCAGTGACCAAATACAACTTGAAATCTGAATAGAACAATTGGGACAATTTACAGAATACTGCCATTATTCTTGAAATTTATGGCCCACTTTCAAATTCACCCGATCACCTGGCACTCTTCTGAGGTGTGTCACCCTGGCAGCTCTCTGTCCAGAATCTAAGACGTCACCCTTCACCTTCTCTCTTACCTTAGGCAAAGATTTCATGGGCAGAACTCAGAGAGCAATAATTATTAAATTTTAAAACATTAAGCTTCAGAATATTTTTGGAACAATGTAAACATGCTACCACAGTACCTTTCTTTTTAAAATAATAAAAAAAAAATAACCCTTCCACGGACTATAGAATGCTATTATACAATTTAGCTCCCATCTCTAAGTCACCAAAGACCATTTCGTCACTAAATCCAAGGAACTAGTAGGCAACTTCTCTGAAATACCTATCATCATTCTATTTTCAATACAATTCCTTGAAATAATTTATGCACTTGGTCTTGAAACGCCACACTTTTTCTGTTTTGTTTTCTCTCTCTTGTAAATCCTTGGTCTATTTTCTAGATTTTGTTCCTGTTTTTGTTGAGTCTGTGTAATTTTCAAAGCTTATTACCCACTACAGTCTATTGACTTTCTTTAGTTGTTTTTATTGTAATATAATTTACATGCAATAAGATGCTGAGAGTTAAAGTGCAAAGTTAGATGTATTTAGCAAATAGATAACACTCAAGTCACTAACACAATAAGCAAATTCTAGAACATTTCCATCATCCCAGAAGTTACCAAATGGAAATTTCAATTAATTCTCCCAACCCAAGAGGCATCTCTGTCACCTGAGATAAACTATGCCTGTTCTTGAACATTAGATAAATGCCATCATGCAGTATATACCTTTTTCTTTTTTTGGTTTCTTTTGCCTCTGTTTTATCTGTGAGGATCTGTTTGCATCAGCAGTTTAATTTTTGTCTTGTTTTGTTTTTCTTTTATTTTGTTATTTTTATTATGGATAAGCCTTTCATTTTAACAATTTGTGTGTTTTCATTTCAGTTTTTTTTAGTCTTTTTTATTGCTTATAAACCTCTCATTATATGACTATGACAGAATTTGTTTATCCATTCTCATGTTGATGAACACATTTTTGTCTCACATATAAAGCTACGATGGATACTTGTATATAAGACTTTTGCAGACATGTGTTTTCATTTCATTTCATAAATACATAGAATGGAATTTACTGGTTCATAGATTTAACTTTAAAAGAAACTGCCATCTTACACTTACAGAAGCAATGTTTGAGTGTCTGGCTGTTCTATATATGGGCCAGAGTTTGCTGCCTTGGTGTATGTACTCACCTTAAATAATAGCATACTTATAATGGCATCATCATCAATGTTTCTCATAGTGTGGTCAAGGTATATATAATCAGAATTGCTCATTAGGTGCAATTTAATGATATTCCAGGTTGAATGACATTGAAGGATTAGTTTGAATTAGTACACAAGGAAATATAGCAATTTTATATAAACTACACTTTTCTCAAATTAAATAATTCTGCACTGCTGGCAAGCAAAACCACATGTCTGCAGGAATTACAATCTATCATCTAGACGATATTTTTTCTACTCAGTGCTAAAAATACAGCATTTTGAAAGCAGGCTTATACCGACCATGTGTTTTAATATTGGCCCCTTCCTCCACACCGTTTCTGTATAGTGCTCAGATTCACCCGCCACTCGACATTCAAATTTGATCTTTTCACCCCAGCTTAAAATTCCTTAATGAATTTCTGGGTTTTTTTGTTTGTTTGTTTGTTTTCTATTAAATGGAAAAAGATCCTAACATGCTCTATTCACTGTCTTGTGTGGATAATCTGTTTCCTGCCTGGCAAACTGGAAATATTTTATAATTCATTCGCTGGCACAGAAGACCCTTTTGGTTGGTGGAACTTTGGGGGACATTCCATTTCTCCACATGGCAAATATTATGGGGTGAGAGAATGAGGGTTGGGGAGTGGGCGTGATGCTGAGAAGATCAAGCTGTAGGTATTAACATGTGTTGAAGACTCAGCCAAACTACTAGATACAATTTCCTCCGTGAAGGTGCACATGCCTGCGTGACAAGCACATTTGGCACAATTCAATCATCACATGTTGGAGCAAGAAGTGCCTTTATTGTTTTATGTCAAAGCCGTGTCCATCCTGAAAGTGCAGGCATATAAACTGCTGTTTACACATTTTTAATTGCTTTAGGAGTTGTATATTTTAAATATACATTTTATATTCTGTGGAGTAATCAAATGAGTTTCAGCAGAGGTTAAAATATTGTCTTGCTCTTTTTATGTAACATGTTCTTGGGTTTCTTTATAGTTGTGGTTTTCCCATTTTAAGATTAGTTGGTTTCTACTTGTACCACAAATTACGTATCTTTCTCTATTTTGGCCATTGGTGTAACTCTTTTTGAAACATTAGGCAATGTACATTACACCACCGCTTGGCTTCTGGAAAAAACATGTAGAAATTGGTATGTAAATAATAAATATTATTTTATGAAAAATAATTGAATTTTTACCACTTCTTTGGAAAGTACTATACAGATAATATTTCCATTTAAAGTCATTGTTTACTGTTTTTGCTATTTGCTGTTACCGTGATTGTCATTGAGCTGTTTGTGCAGCTTCTTTCCATTGGTACCACTGGTCCTCGTTAGTGGTTTATTGCATCATGGTCACAATGTAACCAATACGATACCTGAATGGGAAGCTTGTGAAGGATTTATTTGTGTCCTGGTAGTCTGAAAAGCTACATAGAGTGAAATGTTGATACTAATAAAGTCACCTTACTCTAATGTCAAAATACATTAAATATTTAACCTAGTTTAAGCTTTTATAAAACAAATGTATTTTAATATGTTTTATAAATTATAAAAACATTTAGTCAATAAAATAATAATTTATATAATTATTAATTGTATTTCATATTAGTAAATGCTGTCCCAGTTGAGGTGCTTTGTCTACAACTTATCTTTGATTATATTTGCAGGGTTTTTGCTTTCAGTGTCATTTATAAATTCCCAGTACTTATTTGGCTATGCTTATTTTGCACATTCATGTTTTAATATTAGAATTGAAATGGATTTTATTTTTGGACTTAATATGAGGGGTTTTTATTAAATAAGAAGTTTAATGCATTAACGAGCCTTTAAAAGTACTCTCTTTTAGGTATATATCAAAGACTTGGGTAAAGTGTTATAAGACAATTACAGAGTTATTTTCTAAAAACAAAAAATAATGTGGTGGGCACTATTATACTAGGCATATCCAATATATTTTTTAAAGATAGCTAAAATATAATGAAATTTATTCATGTATTGAGCAATTTTAGATCAATTGATAAAAGTCACATGATCACCTTCTCAGACATTGCAGAGATAGCTGACAAATTTCACACCTCTTGCTGACCACTCTCCTCTGCCCAAACACACACATGTATCTCAAGATAAAATGGTTTTACAAATATTAGTATAACCACCTCTGGCATCCTGAAGACTAGATAGCTTTGGGAATATTTCTGTTAAATTATAAATGAGGCAGGATAATTATTATATCTTGTCTTTAATATGCATTGGAATTGTTGGCCAATTCAATCCAACCAAAACATATGAGTCATGAAAATTGGAAATAAATTGGTAAATATACTTCTATTTGTAATGGTATGACAGTATACTTAGAAAATCCAATGAACCAATAAAAACAAAGTATCAATACTAATATAACATAAATGGAATCATTTACTTTTTTAAAATGTCATTGCACAATATTTTAGTTTTCCCCAGTGGGATAAATTTTGACATATATGTCTGAAATGTGTTTGACACAGGAATTTGTAGGACTTGTAGAAATCCTAGGCCATCGTATTTTTAGCTTACAGCATCTACAATAATTTTGAAATTCTAAACTATTCACTCAAAATTATATGCTAATGATTGTGCCAAGATATCATAATTTATTAATTCTAGCCAAACAATAATAAAGTGATAATGTAGTGAAGACACCATAAGTAGGGATTTCAGTCACAAAAGGATGTGAATGGGCTTTTAATAAAATCATTGACTCATCATGTGTTTATTACCTGGAAAGTTTCCATACCTTGCAACATATCATGGAAACAATTTCCTTTCAATGGTTTTCCTGAGGGCCCCTCTCAGATGACCATTCCTTAGACTATAAATAAAAGGATTCAACATGGGAGTAACCACAGTGTACATCACAGCTGCCGCTTTATCTCTTTCAGCTATACGGGAGGTAGAAGAGCATAAATAAACACCAATTATTGTTCCAAAAAACAAGAGAACCACAGAGATGTGAGACGAACACGTGGAGAATGCTTTGTACTTCCCTGTGGTTGATGGCATTCTGACTATTGTATAACCAATAAGTATGTAAGAAACCAAAATACAGATAAAGCTCACAGTGACCACCAGCCCTCCCTCAATAAAAATAAACAACTCATTGATATAGGTATCTGAACAGGACAATTTTAGCATTGGACTAATATCACAGAAGAACTGAGGAATGTTGTTATCCTCACAGAAAGATAACTGAACCAACAGGATGGTGTGTATGTGTGCACGCACGATTGCAAAGGTCCAGGAGCTGGCCACCAGACAAGCACACAACTTGGGAGTCATGGTGGCTAAGTAGGACAAAGGAAGGCAGATGGCCACATAACGGTCATAAGACATAATAGAGAGAAGTAATGTTTCCAACCCTGAAAAGCAGATGAACAGGTTCATTTGCATCACACAGTTATTGAAAGAGATGGTAAAATTTCCTGTCAGGATGTCTACAAGCATTTTAGGAACTACAGTAGAAGATAAACAGACATCGATCAAGGATAAATTGCTAAGGAAGAAATACATGGGGGAGTGAAAAGAAGCATTTGAGGTGATTGTTAGGATGATCAGCAGGTTTCCAATCATGGTGGTCAGGTAAGTACAGAGGAACAAGGAAAACAAGATCGGCTGTTGGGCTGGGTCATCAGAAAACCCCACAAGGATGAACTCCAAGATGCGGGTTTGGTTTAGTCTCTTTATAGACTCTGTCATCTGCATGTAGCTCTTGTAAATGTGGAGGCATGAAGTTCACCTCCCAGAATTAATCAGGAAGTCCACCCATGCTAGGTTTCTCTCTCTGAAAATATAACAAGTAAGATTTATTTGGGAGTGAGGTGTGGTCATGGTTTCCTGTCACCAAGTTAGTTCACAAACAATTTTATTTTCTATTAATAAGTATTCTACCACATTCAAAAGTGAACTATCTTATACATTATCTAATTTACTCAGGTCCCTTGGAAATCATGCTATCTACATTTACATATTTACATGAATGTAAGTGAATCTTAGTTTCTTTTTTAAGTGAAGAAACTGAGAATCATTAGGATTTGAAAAGAAGACTGACCTATGAATATACAAATGAGTGGAACTGATGTTTGAATACAGGTCTCCTGACTGAATTTTTTTTTTTTAATTTCTAAGGGGTTTAAAATTTTTCATTAATATTCCCAAAATAAAAAAAGGTTAAACCCTTTTTCTTTTGTATTTACATCAAATTTAAGAGTTATGACCACCACTCAACTCGGTTTTGACTATAGTATCTCTGGAAGTCTCATTTCAGATTATTTCGCGAGTGTGGCCCAGAGCTCTTTATCTTTATCAGCTCAATTAAGCCAGAATAATTTAATTGCCTCTTTATGTATGGTTCCTCCATTAAACTATTAGGTCCTGGATAGCAGCATTTATGTCACTTTACTCTTTCTTCTCAGTTTTCTGTCAAGGCCTTGTCTTAGAGCTAAATAATTCGTATTTAAATAATGGAATGAAGAGATGAATGGATAATGATTAAAATAATTAGAACAATATGTTTCAGGAAACTGTGGTTAACACAGTATCCAGAATAATTAAGGATGGCCTATCTATTTTCAAATCATGGATATATTCAAATAATATTCTTCCTTTTTCCAAGGAATATGTGTTTCCACTTTCAAAAAAGGATAAACAAGTGATTTATAAAGATGAATCAGAAAAATATATAACATCTGGTGACCTCTTTTCTGAGATGAAATCCATTTCAGAATTTCTGTCCGATCTTCTGGCTCAAATCAAACTGGTTCTTTTCAGTTATCAAACCTCAAATAGAGACCTGCTTCGAATACCACAATCTATCCCTGATATAGTCAACATACGTAACATTTATTGCAAAGAATCATGTGTGTAACATAAGGAGTTAGTAGCCAATCCACAATAGAACTAAATCTTGTATGTGTTGTCTTCATAATTATGTTGAATGATATAAACACATCGTTTGAAAGTTGAGTTTACCACATGGACTGAATTGTTATTGCTCAAATTATTTACAGTCTCATAAACATGAAATAAAGGACCAGTTTATCTCATATTAAAAAGAGCACAGGCCAGGCATGGTGGCTCATGCCTATCATCCTTGCACTCTGGGAGGCCAAGGTGGGAGGATCACCCAAGGTCAGGAGTTTGAGACCAGCCTGAACAAGAATGAGACCCTGTCTCTACTAAAAATAGAAAGAAATTAGCTGAACAACTAAAAATATATAGGAAAAATTAGCCGGGCATAGTGGCACATGCCTGAAGTCCCAGCTACTCGGGAGGCTGAGGCAGAAGGATTGCTTAAGGCTAGGAGTTTGAGGTTGCTGTGAGCTAGGCTGATGCTACGGCACTCTAGCCCGGGCAACAGAGCAAGGCTCTGTCTCAAAAAAAAAAAAAGAAAAAAAAAGCACAGATATTTAGAAATGTGTGATGTCACATACATCTAAATATTTCTACAACAACTTTGTCTACATGTACAGAGGTAGAGCTCTTAGAAGAGTTTTTACCTTAACATCCATTTATAAATGCAAAGCATAATCTGTAACTATAGTTTTCAGCTACTAAAAAAGATCGCTACAGCTAAACTTTGTTTGAATGACAGCTGTGTAATAAACTTCTCATTAGAATCAATATCCATGAGAGCAGGCGACTACTAACCCCATAAATCCTGAAGGATCCCCAGTCGCAGATTACATGGACCCTATGCAGTTGATGAAAGAGGTTTTAGAAACCTGAAGTAACTTACCTGAATTATTATTATTTTTTATTTTTTGGTTATTCTTTATTGCTGTCACTTTTGATTTATCTCAGCCATAAAATGGGTTGAATGGATTTGCCAGTTTAGTTTCTGGCAGCAAGGTAAATGTTGTACGTGCAGAATTGAGGACAGAACACAGCAGTATAACTGAGGAATGCAGGACTGAAGGAGGTAAACAAGAAAGCACCTTGAGCATTTACAGGATCTTAGGTGGCCTCCACGTATAATTTGTTAAATTTCTCATGAGAAGGGAACATTTAATCTCAGGGGTGCACACCAGAGAATTTTCTCTAGAGACAAATAAAGATTTGCAAGTGTATCGCTTCTTTCTGTGATAGTCAAAGTAACATATCAATTAGGAAATAACGGTAACATCTCTTGGCAGTCAGAACTCCGCAGAGATTTAATTGCTTTACCTATCAGTAAGTAAATGCCTTCCATCCAAATTAAGTTGTGTTGATGTTTTCCTTTTGTCTATCTAGTCGTAAGGACAACAGAGCATATTCATCTCGGACTTCCCCATATCCTTTATAGTGCTTATTCAATTCTAAACTTGTTCAGGCCTTGGGCTAAAAAGCTCTGCAATGCAAATTATGCATGTTGACTTTACAAGGGTTTTCAAGACTTTGTGGAAGAGTAGAGAATCCTCCTATCAAAATACATGCAAACTTCTTGGGGGATTAAAGTAAAAAATATTGCTTTGAATCTATGATAATATAATGGAAAATTACCTTATTTTGATGAACAGAATTTGAGGGTTTGATTCACATGGGCACCTCCTTCCTTCCTTATTCACCTCACCTAAATGGAGTTAGTGAATATTTACAATTATTAAGTGTTATCTTTAAATATTTCTGCTTTGCCATTATTTCCATTTTCATCTTCTAAACATCTTTTTGAGATGTACAGTGAGAATTTTATGCCTTTTAGGGGCTTATATATAATTTTGTATTCTTTTATATTTTATCCATGTGCAATATTGAGAGATAATATTTTATAAGTCACCGATTATTAACTCTGTCTAGGATATATCTTAAAACTAATATGAGGATTCAAAAAATTTAATATTGATATGAGCATATTATATTAATAAAATATTTAGTAGAATTTTTAAAAATTCATTATTTCCTTGCTATATTTCTACCTATTATTATGTTGTGCTATTATATAATGTGTATTCATATAAACAAATATTTTTAATATTTATGCTTATTTACCATTCATAGCATTTTAAAAACTATCTGCTAAAATATGTTTTATATCTATCCTCACCCTTGCATTATTAGGCATTCTAATATGTAAATATGCCCTTAATATCACATGTACTTCATAAGATATGCAATTAATAACAATTAATTTTATTATTAATTGTATGTGTCTATTTTAGAGTACCTAAAACAAGCTATAATTGAGAGATAAAATAAATAGTACTTAATAATTGGGAAAATGTCAGAGTGATGTCAAGAAGTGGCAGAATAGAAGTTCCAAGTCCTGAAACACGGATTTAACAATCATCTGTGGGCAAAATTATCTTTATGAGAGCTCCAGGATACACGTGAGAGGTTACAGCATCAAGTGGAACAAATAAATAATAAAATATGCATTGAAAAGGGTGAGATTGTTTTAGTTTACCTGCCATCACTTCCCCATGCAGGCATAGTGCAGTGCCAAGAGAGACTCAATCAGCCCGTGAGTTCTCTAGTGGGAAAAAGAGAAGTAAACATCCAACTTACCCAAACTTTCTGGGTGTCGCACAAGAGACTTGTTTTACTGTGACTCATTCAGAACCCTGATAATTGGGATGGCTAGATTTCCTGGGATGAGCTAACAACAAGGAAAACAGATGAGGGCTCTTAAAAAGCTGCACACACCTTTCAAGAACCAGCCCACAACCCTGGGTGCCAGGCCTGTCTGTCTGTGAACCCCAGCAGTAGGCCCAACTGCTCACCAACCTGCTGGCTGACCTATCCAGGGACCCTACAAACCAACCCCATAGAATATCTGGCTGTACTGACGGACAAAGGGCTTTCCCTGCTGAAGGCATTCTGTAAGGAATGGAAGGGAGGACTGAGTATTCAAACGCAAAGCTACCAACTCAAAGCTACAAAGATCAGGGGGCAGAGCAAGATGGCAGAGCGGGACTCTTCAGCAATCTCCCCCCCCACCACACACACACACACACACACACACACAGACACACACACACACACACACACAGACACACACACACAAACCATCAATTTGGACAACGACCCATGCACAAAACTTTTCAAACCTGGAAAAAGATGTAAATATCCAGGTACAGGAAGGTCAAAAGATTCAGTCCAAATAATACTACCCAAGATATGGTAATCAAACTATCAAAGATCAAAGATAAATAGAGGATCCTGACAGCAGCAAGAGAAAATAAAAACAAATAACATATTTGAGAGTTTCAATATGCATAGCAGCAGACTTCTCAGCAGAAACCTCACCAACAGGGATAAAGTGGGAAGATATGTTCAAAGTACTAAAGGGGGAAAAAACCTGCCAACCAATATCACTTTACCCAGCAAATCTATCCTTCTGGAGTGAAGAGATAGATATTCCCAGACAAACAAAAGCTGAGGGTGTTCATCACCCCCAGACCTGTCATAGAAGAAATGCAAAAATGAATTCTTTAAGCTAAAAGGAAAGAATGGTAATAAGTAACATGAGAACAAATAAAAGTATAAAATTCACTAGTAAAAATAAATATATAGTCAAGTGCAGAATACTCTAATGCTGTGATGGTGGTGTATGAGTTATTTAAATGTTTAGTGTGAAGGTTAAAAGACAAACTATTAAAAATAATAATAGCTAGAATAATTTAAGATATATACAATATAAAAGATGTAAATTGTGACATCAAAAATTCAAAATGTAGGAGGGAGAAATAGAGAAACGGGGAGTTTGTAAAAATTATACATATATATATATATATACACACACCATAGATCATGCAAAGTGCAAAATATGTATTAGTCAATAAGTGCTAATTAAACACTACTATAAAAATAAAAACAAAAAAAAGCTGAGCATACATAAAGAAAGTATAAATTCTCCCTCCAGACCAGTTTGGCCAGACTATACATAAGAATGTCTCCGGGTGAAGGAAAGAAAAGAAGAAAAAAAAGAAAGAAAATAGGAAACATCCACCAGATGCCTCCTGTTTTCAGTTTGCAACAAAGAAAAAAAAAATTACCCTTTAAAAGCCCCAGCTGCTTTTACTCAGCTACCAGCACTTCCCTTTACTTTCTTTTAATACCATGTCACTTCCCTTCTTTTCCCTGTTATTGTCTCTCTCTCTCTCTCTCTTCCTTTCTTTCTCAGGAAAGTAAATAAAGTTTTTACTTCTTTGTTTCCTAAAAAAAAAGGTTATATTGTCATTACCTTAAAGTAATCTGTTACAATTATAGCCACAAAGCAAAAAGCTATACTAGATACGCAGAAAATAAAATACAAGGAATCAAAATATCACTAGAGAAAATAACTTAGTCACAAGGAAAGACAACAAGAAAACAAGAAAGAAACAAAGATTCTATAAAATAACCAGGAACCAATTAACAAGGTGGCAATAATAAATCCTTACATATCAATAATTATGTTGAATATAAATGATTAAATTCTTCACTCAAAAAACATAGAGTGGCTGAATAGACAAATTACATGCTATCTACAAGGACTCACTTCACTTGTAAGGGCACATACAGACCAAAACTGAAGGGATGGAAAAAGATATTCTATGCAAATATAGATCAAAAGACAGTAAGAGTAGCTATACATGTATCAGATGAAGTAGACAAAATAGTCAAAAACTGTAAAACAATACGAAGTTCATTATATAGTGATAAAAGAATCAATTCATCAAGAAGATATAATAATTACAAGTATATATAGGCAGCCCACATCAAAGCACCTAAATATATAAAGTAAATATTAATAGATCTGAAGGGAGACATAGACAATACAAGAATAGTAGGGAACTTCAACGTTCCACTTTCACCCAAAGAGAAAATCAATAAGAAAAATAAGGAGGCTTAAAATACACCTTTGCTAAATGGACTTAACAGACACATACAGACAGTCCATCCAGCAACTGCAGAAATACACATTCTGTAATAAGATAAAGTGATCTAGAGCATAAAAAATAGTCATTACAGACATCACACTACCTGACTTCAAATTATACTACAAAGCTGTAGTAACCAAACAAGCATGGAATTGACATAAAACCAATGAAAAAGAAGAGAGAGCCAGAAAGTAAATCCACACATTTACGGATAATGGATTTTCAACAAACGAGCCAATAACACACAGTGAGGAAAGAACAGTTCCTTCAATTAGTAGCGCTGAGAAAAGCGGATGTCCACATGTCGAAGAATGAAATCAGACTCATCTCACACAATATATAAAAATTAACTCAAAATGGATTGAAGACTTAAATATAAGAGAAAATACAACCTATGGAATGGAAGAAACTATTTGTAAACTATACATCTGATAAGAGATTAATATCCAAAATATATATCACATTTTTCATTTATTTACCTATTATCAAACACTTAGGTTGCTTTTCTGACTTGGCTATTGTGAAAAATGCTGCAATGAACATGGAATGCAGACATCTCTTTGACACATTGATTCGATTCATTGTGGAAATACAGTTGTATATTCACTACACAGTGGTGAGATTGCTGGATCATATGGTAGTTCTACTTTAATTTTGGAGGGAATTTTTTACTGTTAATTTTGAGGGGAATGCCATACCTGTGTATTGTGTACACCAATTTACATTTTCACCAACAATGTACAAGGATTCCCTTTTCTCCTCATGCTCACCAACATTTTTTAATATTATCTTTTTTCTTTCTGATAACAGCCATTCCAACATATATGAGGTGTTATCTCATTGTGGTTTTAATTTGCATTTCTCTTATAATTGGTGATGTGGAGCAATTTTACCTACACCTGTTGGCCATTTGAATTCCTTCCTTTGAAAAAAGTCTATCCCATTGCTTTGTCTACTTTTAAAAGTTATTTATTGATTTATATTCTTAATAATGACTTTAAACACAAATAGATTAAATTAATAAGCAATATATAAATCAATAATATATTATTGACTTAGCAATAAATTAAATATAAGTTTATTAATTTGTGAATTAATTTTATAAAATGTATAACTTAATATATAATTTGTAAAATAAATTTATTGATTTATAAATTGATGAGTTTTTTTCATAAATATAATAACTAAGTAATTTAACATGAAATGAATAAATTACCCAATTGAAAGACAGAGAGAGGCTGAATATATAAACAAACAAATAAGATTCAATGATAGAGTACCTATAACTGACTCATTTTAGATTTAAGACACATATAGACTGAAAGTGAAGTAATGAAAAAATATGTCCCATGAAATTGTAACCATACAGAGCAGAAATGGCTGTATTTCTATCGCACAAAATAGACTTTAAATAAAAAAGTGACAGAAGAAACATAAAGGGTAGTTAAGAGTTGTTTTTTAAAAAAAGCAAAAATTTAAACAGATCATTACGCTAAATCAGAGAGAGAGAGAGAGAGAGAGAAAGAATTCACTAAAATAGATAAAATTTACAAATGAAAGAGGAGACATTAAACTTCTGCCACAGAAATACAAAGGAGCATAAAAGACTACTATGAGCAATTACATATCAACAAAATGATAACAGAAGAAATGAAAAAAATTCTAGAAACATGCAACCCACCAAAATGAGTTAGGAAGTAATGGAATATCTGAATAGACCAACAATGTGCAAGGAGATTGCATTGGTAATCAGAAACCTCCCATCAAATAAAAGCTGAATCAGATGAATTAACTGCTGAATTCTACAAAACATTTAAAGGAGAATTAACACCAATTCCTCTAGACCTCCTCCAAAAAACATTAAAGATGAGGAATCACTTCCAAACTCATTTAACAAGGCCAGAATTATCCTGATACCAAAGCCAGGAAAAGATACTACTGGAAAAGAGAAATATAGTCCAATATTCCTGAGGAGCATAAATGCAAAAATTCTCAACAAAATACTAGCAGATTGAATTCAACAACACATTAAAAGGATCCTTCACCATGATCAAGTGGTATATTCCCCTTCAACACAAGAATTGTTCAATGTATGCAAATCTAAAAATGTGATGTGATAAGCCTCATTATCAGAATGAAGGATAAAAATCAGTAATCACCTCAATAGATGCAGAAACAGCACTTAAAAAATTCAGTATCCTTTTATGATGAACAACAAAAAAATATCTTAACAAATTGAGTGTAGCAGGAATATACCTTGGCATAATAAACA
>RJWJ010028863.1:0-21094 GCA_004363605.1 Indri indri | reverse complement strand
CAGAATTATTGGCAGCACAAACATATCATACTCAATTGTACTCTGGACCTTGACGATGCTATTCTTTCAACTTGGAAAGCTATGACGGTCTCTTTTGCACCTGTTCTTTTCCCTTCCATTCCTTCCCATGCATCAAAACTTAGCTAAAACACCACTCCTTCTGAGCCTTCCCTGAGTCTCCAGGATCTTGAGTCTAGGTGGGGTGTAGCTCCACTTCCTGCTTTCCCATTACCTCTGCACATGGACCTGCATAACACACACTATTGCACCGCAATGGTCAGTCTGTCCATCCATGTCCCTCATAGGAACTAAGTCTGCTTGAGGGCTTGGACCCTACTTTGCTCATCAATTGCACCTGCAATGCTTAGCTCAGAACCTGACCCATAATGGCAGTCGATACATTTTGGCTCAGCAAGTAAATGAATAAAAATAAGTCAACGCAACAATGCAAGTAACAGACTTTGTGTTAAGCAGAATACAAAGTATATTAGGTCCGCATAGAAACAGCTAATTCAAGAGACACGTTGTTGAATCCTGGCATAAACAGTGGAAGGCAGCAATGCTAGTGACAGCCTCAGTAACTCTGCCGTACAAAGACCAAGACTGTAGTGATTTTCAAACCAATTAGAGCTCAAGCTACATTTTAAAAACAATTAAGTTGAACTCTCTATTTATAATTCTTTAATCTATTGCTAATATAACTACCGATACACATACTTTTTAAATGAATATAATTCTTCAACTGTAATGTAAAGGAGAAATTTTAAAAGTCTACCATTACAAATAATATTCACATTAATAAATAAATGCTTGGTCCACGGATAAACCTGAGGCAAAAGAAGTAGTCAGATGTTTAACACAGATGTACCAACACCCCCAACACAACAGCTACACAGATTAACAGAGGTTGTTGCACCAGTGATTCTTGTATCCCAAATGGCTTAACTCCTAGTGATAAAATTTTCTGAGGAAAAAAAAAAAAAAAAAAAAGAATAACTCTTGGTTAAAATCTCCCTAAGGAAACAATACAGTTTTTTTGTGACTTTCATTTTAGTCACACTGTTGATAGTAAAATGGAGTTAGATTCTAGGATCATTTCATTATGAATAGAATTTTTATCTATCAGAGTATTGGACAGGATGCTTAAAAGTTGTGCAGGGTCAGGGTTATAGTTGGGGTTAAGGTTGGGGTTAGGGTTGGGGTCAGGGTATCTTCATTTTGCAGAAAGGTTTCATTCATAGTAGGATATCATATATCCTTGGTAACTACCTAATAATTGTCAAGGTTACAATGTTCTAGGAGAGGTGTCTGCCTTGCAAGAGAGTTAGACTAAACAAACTTAATCTTTCTAACTCTAGGATCCTACAATGTTATGCATTCTCCTTCTAAATATAAGATATTCAAATCAAATATGTAAGGGTCTTGCATGAGTGGGGTATGAGCCCTTGTACTGAAACCATTGCTTGTTTATTCATTCATTGATTCACAATGCCTGTATATTCACCTGCTTATTCTTTCAGTCATGTATTGAGTGCCTACTGTTATAAGGATGTACCTCTGGCACTTCTAAATAATTAATCACCTCGGAAGAATCAGCCTTGCATTCTAGTTTGAAAATCCCGTTGATTGACCTCAAACTTAACCATCCTCACAGGCCTCCTTTTGTTGAGTACTTTGAGGTAGGTGTAGAAAAAGAATGCCTCCTGAACAGACCAAAAATTAGTTTAGTTTTTCCCTTAAAGTGCCCATCGGAGTCCATTCTGCTGTACTGCAAAACACTCCCAATTTCCTGGGGAGATTCCCAGAAATAAGGCAGGGAGTCAGAGGTGAGTGAACCTGTATAAACCTATTAGAAGAACATCTGACAGTTCCCAGATAAACTCCTAGAAACTACTCTATTTTGCTGACACTCGGGTTCATTTTCTTTTCCAAACATGTGCTCTTAGACAATTGTTTTCTTGATAGCACATTTTGAAAGAAGAATCTTTAGGTACCTCTTGGGGGGCATATTCCTGACACTTTGCCCAGCGCACAGTGCAAAGCAAATGGAATGGCAAGGGTTTGTTCCTCACATCCCTGTGCAAATGGCTGTAATTTACAAGTTTGGAGCCATGCTTCCTCTTGGGATTCACAATAAATTCTCTCTTCTTCTCCCGCCAAATTAATTTTGCTTTTCATGATTGCCCTGCCATAGGAGACAGACATCGTATGTACGAGGAGTTGTGGAAGGCGGCCATGCTTGTCCCTTCCATAGGATTCAGCCCTAAACAAATCTTGCTAGGCAGCTACAGCTTCAGTTTGAGCCAAGAACCAAATATAGAATTTACTACCAAGTAGGGTATTGGCCGTTTACAACAACAAAAAAATGACCTTTAATTACTCATTTCTAGTTCCTGCTGTAGAAGGTCTTCTACAGAATTAGGTCTTGCAGAATTATTATAACTAAATTTGTACCAGCACATGATGAGGTACATACACACATTCAGTGCTGGCTTCTGTAAATTCATACTATGAGAAGAAATTAAAGACACAGGCTTTGGTGTTCGAAAGGCTGTAGTAGCACTGGTCCACCTTCCTGTCATACAATCCATAACTGAGCTCATTCCGTCTTCCAGCTTCAAATATAACACTTCAAACATGATGGATCTTTCTCTAAAATAACCTTTGGGTGTAGAAGGCTCAATGTTGAAAACAGTATCTCAAAAGCTAAGAATACTGCTTGGATGTTTAAGTAACTTAATTAAAGAGTATGTACAAGCATGAGAGTGATCAGCATGGATCTCCTTCTCCACATTAGAGGGTAGATCAAAGTAAACTTGTCCAAGACTATGTCCTGTGGGGAGAGGCTGACATCATGACTGCAGCAGTCAAATGAAATAGCACACGCAAGGTCTGTGCTTCACTTGCAAACACCACTCACTTAATCCTCAAATTATGCTCCAAGGTACATTTTATTGTAGCTATTTACTCATCTGTAGAGATGAAATAACTTGCTGCCAACATTCACTCCTTCTTGAAGTTGCCTTCACTTAGGAAGCACACTATTGTTTTTCTTTGATTGCATGCCTATTTCTAGTGATTTGTAGTTAAAGGGGTGGGTGAAGATTCTATGTCTGGGACAAGGCAGAACCTCTCAAAGTTACCATTTAGTGCTTTCACTGGTATTTCAGTCCCTTCTTGTCTGAAAGAGTTGAGTATTTTTATCTTTAATTTTTACTAGATGAATAAGATGAGGTTCTAGGTCACAAAGTTCCTTAATAGTGGGCCCAAAATTCAAATGCAATTTGTTTGCAATCACATATGAGTGCTCTGTTATATGTGATTTTTTTCCCTCTCTCTCCACTGAAGTGTAACTGGAGGACCTCTCTCTAGCTCTCAGGTTCCCACGCTGTTTTCTTTTTTCCCAGGTTGCCACAGGCTTATTCTAGATTCAAACCAGTCTGCACCCCACCCTCTCGTCCCACCCCCTCAAATTCTGCAGTGCACCTGGTCTCTGGGGAGACATAGATCCTCATATAGATTTTCAAAAAAGCTATTCAAAATAAGACGAAAGTAGAAAGCTTTCAGAAGTTAATTCTTAAAAGAAACAAAAAGGAACAATGAAAAAAATCAAAAGAAATGGAAAATTCACAAATCAGCATCAACACTTTTGGTTTTTGGAATCATAAAGACAGACTTTTTTTTGAGGTAGGGACAGAGTCTCACTTTGTCAACCAGGCTAGAGTGCAGTGGCCTCATCATAGCTCACTGCAACCTCCTGGGATCAAGTGATCCTCCTGACTCAGCCTCCCAGGTAGCTGGGACTACAGGCACATGCCATCACGCCTGGCTAATTTTTCTATTTTTTGTAGAGACAAGGTCTTGCTCTTGCTCAGGCTGGTCTCAAACTCCTGGCCTCAAGAAATCCTCCTGCCTTGGCCTCCCAAAGTGCTAGGATTATGTGTGTATGCCAGTGAGCCCAGTTGTAAAGGCATACTTTTGAATTGAATCTTTGTCTTTCAACTTAGTAAGTATTGTGACATGTAAAATCAGGCATGACAAAATACCCCCAATCACAGCCTTGTAGGGATGATGAAATATAATCACAAACAGGAAAGTGCCTAACTTATGATTGGTGTACAGTGATATTTTATATACATATATTTTTCCTCTTCTATTTTGATCCAAAGTCATAGATGATATTGGAGTAATAAACTTTCTTGACATTAAACCTCTTGTTTTTTCCTCTTCACTCCACTCTGTCTTCTTCAGATTCTAAACAAAAACACTGAAATGTGCTTTCATGTAGCAATTCAGATATGAACCACTAGCTCCTCTCTTCCTAAGATTATATGCACCAGGTTCCTCCTTTTCCCATCACCAAGAACAGACTTGCCTCCAATCTGAGAAATTAAAGTTTGATAGCCTAAAAACATCTCCAGGTTTCAGCCTATTTGCAGAGCAGAGGGAAAGGATAAGCAAGAGCTGAGTTTACCCACACCGTCTATATCCACAGGTTTTCTTTTGATGACTTAGCATTCATCTCCTCTGGAGAATGGTCTTTTTGAAAGCCGGATTCTCAGGATTTATTTAGCATGACCAGAGTACAATAAATACTCAATAAAACACATATCCAAAATGTCTGCCACAAAAGGAATAGTTTTAAAGAATAATATATAAAAGAGTATATAATCTGATTCATACACGTGTAAGATAAACATTTCTCAAAGATGTTATTTAACTAATTGATGGGAGTACCAGTAAGATGTTACAGGTAGTTCAAGGGTGAATTCAAAGAATCACCTATATATATTAGTAAAACTTAATGCTGAAATAAATTACAACTAAGCATAAAACTAGCTTATTCCAGAAATAGGGATGGGTGAGATTGGGAACTGAAAATCAATTGTTTTTGCATGGAGCAAAAGTAATTTGTGTGTCTATGGACAAAAGTCATTTGCATTGCTATCAGTTACCTACAACCTACAGAGTTGTAAAATAGCCCAAAGAAAATGACAGGAGCACAGATCTCACATAATCAGATAACCCAGAAAGGTGTGTTGAGAAACTGCTTAATTTTCTACTGAAGATACCCAGCACCCATTTTGGTTCTTTACAAGTCTGTTGTAACTGTTTCCTAAAATACAAATTTATGATAAAATGAAACAGGACAAGAGAAAGTAATTGGTACTTATTTTAAAAGGAATATTAAGGGTAAAGGTGACTTAAAACCTATTCTTTCTACAGATGTCTAGAACAGACTGACAAAGAGAAAATGAAAAAGGAAATCTATACCAAAAATTAACTGCACTTCCTGTCTTCTTCCTCACTTTTGGAGTTAGCCCACCATTAAAAGCTGCCTGAAAACACACCCTCTTATATGTAATTATTCTTTTTAACACACAGCTGGGCAATGAGCCCAACACCACTGGAGGACTTAAAATTAGCATATGAAATACTGCCTTGCTACCAATCACCCCATATAACTGTGTTGCAATATGTTATCTTAGTATGTGTCACAATCTGTTAACATTTTTCAGGGGCAGTTGCCCTGTATTAAGAGCCATGGAAGCCCATGGGTCTCCCTCCTTTAGAAATAAGGCAGGCATGGTAGACAGTTCAAAGTAAAAGAGACAACTGTAAAAGCAATAGTTAATCAGCCTGCACCAGGGTACACAAGCACCTGCCAACTTAAGGCAAGTAAGTTCTGAAGCATTAATAGGTCGAAAATAGCAGTACTGCTGGAAAATCCAGTAGCCGTCACATTTAAGTAAATGGAATTAGTATACTGAGTAGCATTACCAAGTTTACTGGTTTGTTAGCAACAAGATAATTCTATTTAGTACATACACTACTTTCACCTTAAAAGAAAATCTCTCCTTGGACTTAATTCTTAGACTTCCTTATCTCTCTTAGAAAGAGCTTGCAATTTCACTCCTGTTTAGGACTCCATAACAGATTATCTCAACAGATTCCTAAAACCTGTTCAACAAGATGCCTTATAAGTGATTGTTTTCACAGAGTCATATTCTACTAAAAGATTTCCTTAAATTCCCTTAAATTTTAAATACTAACGAAAGTATTTCTCAAATATAAATTCTAACAAATATTATACATATATATTTATGTCCATTAATAGTCGCAATTATTAAATTATATTTTAAATGTAAAAGGTGATGTAGAGAAGGCTTAATGTCACCTCTACTCTATTCAGATGGAACACTGTGTTCTAGCTCGTTAGTTCTGCGCCAGAGCAGAGATGTGTTCTTGCACTCCAATACGGTGTCCTCTCCATGCCTGTATATTTGATCTCACCCACCTAAGTCACCTATTCTGAAAAACAGTCCAAATTTATGACATATTTTCTACTTTTTACATATTACATAATGCTATTCATAGAAAATCACAAAAAGCACATGCTATTAAAGAAGGATTCAAACATGCAGAATCTTTATACCTTCAGTAGATTTTTAAAAAGATACGTTTTCCAAAATTTTCAAGGGCTTTTAAAAATTCTCAGGTTTTTTTTTTAAAGTCTATTTTAGCAAATTGGCTTGTGAAAATACTGATTTCTTTAAAGCAAAACTAGTACTTATTAAAAGGCTATTAATTTGCAACTGGTCTCTTGATTGAAAAACATAATGAATTTTTTGAGTGACTTGTTAACAGGTCAATTTGTCACCTGGCGAAAACTTTAAGGAATCTATAACTCACATGCTAATGGTAAAAAACAAGCCTAGGGCAGCAGGTAAAATTTGTAGTCAACTGGTGCTCCTCAAATCAAGGAAGATGGACCGTCTGGTTCCTGGACTGGGGAATGCTATAATTTTGCACAGTCACCAGTAATATATCAGCTGCACTCTGCGAGTTGGTGGTATTCTGATAATATTTTAACTTGCTTCTAACAGCTGCAAATCAAAGCTTTTTATGCTTCTCGAAGATGAAAACTAGAGCCTTCCCAGTTGGCCTGGAATGTCTTAATCATTCATCACAAGTTTACATACTGAAGTTTAGTAAAATCTATGATGAATGAAGAGCTGATACTTTCTATGTTAGAATAGGCAAGAAAATTAAGATGTCAAATATGTCTTGCAGAGGATAGTTACACTGTTTCATTACAAAATTCAATTTAATATAATTCTTCAGCTTTAGGGATGACAAGATTTGTTTCAGTTTAAAAAAGTCTATAGCAAAGAGTTTGAATTTTTCTGTTTCACAAAGGACATAAAGTAATTTAAAGATATAACTTTCAGATTTTTTTTTTAAATTACAATCTGAACCAAGCATAAAAGGGCCTTGCCTATCTAGGCTCTGTTGGATGATTAAGTGTCTTACCAAGGAGGGGGTGTTGTCCCCTCCCAGAGTCTATCAGACTAGAATGAAACTAAACTACAACATTTACTATGATGTTAAGATGTACTGTGGTGAGTGTTTTATTTTAACTTTCATAATTATACCAGAAAAATAATCCATTCAAGTGCAAATTAAATTGTTTCCTTTTTATTTTGTTCCCCTTCATCAACTAAGACATTATTATGCAGAAAGTGACTTTGAGGTTGAAGTTTGGATTTTTGTTTAGTGTTTCTATCTTGTCCTTGGGCTAGTCAAATGTAGTTTAAGTTTTTTTTTTTTTTTTTTTTAACATGGTTAATGTGTGGAAACTGTTCCAGTTTTACAGGAGAACGGGTGTGTATGTGTGTTTTACAGAAACACACAGATGTGCATGTTTGCGTATGTGAGGTTTTATATTTAAAAATTTAAAAATGTCCATTGAACCCATAAAAGTTAAATGAGATCAAATCCCAAAGCCTATTCTATAATTTAAATTAGAGGGTGGCCTGTAAGGATGTAGAAGGATAGCCAGAAAAGGTGTACTTTTTTTGGTAGTTGTCTTAGGCAGAGGTAAGTAAACTTTTCTGCAAAAGGCTAGATATTTTAGTATTTTAAATACTTTAGGCTTCGTGACACATAAGATCACCACCACAGCTACTCGGCTTTCCCTGGGGAGCTGGCATGAAAGCAGCCATAAATAATATATAAACAAATGTGTATGGGTATCTTCCAATAAATCCATACTTACTAATATGGGGGCAGGTTAGATTTGGGCCACTACCATAGTTTGCTGACCCTGGTTAAGCACAGAAATCCTCTTATTTTATAGTGATATCTTATACTTCATTATTAATCAATGCAGTCCTTGATAATAAATACAACTTATATTGCTACTCAGAAATGAAAGTACTTTTACATCTTTTATCTTGTTTAAGCATCACAGCAATTTTGTGAGAAGGGCCCTACTGTATACCCCATTTGCAGATGAAGAAACTGAGGCTCACAGAGGCTTAATTATTGGCCCAAGAGAGCCCAAAGCAAGTGCTAGCTCCCCCTTGCCAGCATTATTTTGTAGCTCACTGGGAGAAAACTTGGTGTTTACTAGGATAATTGTTAGGGAACTTTTCAATTATACATATTTTAAATATTAGTCTGTGAACCAGTCAGGATGTTGACGCCTTTCTTATCAAGAAGTGAAGCTAAGGATGAGAAAGATGTCCAAGATGGTAGTAGGGTTTGCCTCACAGTAGCCTAGAGTGGTGTCACCAACAAATTGGAAATACAAAGCAGTAGCAAGAAGAGTTGGCAGGCCTGGATTTTGGCCATCTGTGCTCAGGAGAAAGCGTGGACTTACGGGTATAAATTTGAAGTACCCACAAAAAGGAAATAAGTAAAGAAGCCAGGGAGTCTCCAAAATAGATGAAAAATAATGATAAACGCTCTGCCTTGAGAAGTTTTCAGAGAGGTAGTAGTATTTAGCCACCACCTTCTCTCTTGCATGTGTAAAACTCAGGATTCTATGGGCTCCTGTGCTCTGAGACCCCCTTGAAAGAGTCGTCTTTGTAGCCCAGACAGAACTTAGAAACTGTTTGATAAATGAAAGGATCTGACATTCAAAACCCCAAGAATCTACCACCCAGATATAAAAGATAACACGTTACAGTTTTCCTACACGTCTCTCTTTTTAAAAGAAAAGCACTCCTCAACTTCATTGCTAAGTCTTATTGAAAACTAAAATTAGAAGAAGAGTACATTGGCTGAAAAATGAAAATAACCACTGATTTTAAGCACTGAATAGATAAAAATTACTGATTTATGTGTTTTTTAAAGATGAAGTTTGTCTAACTTTAAGGAATTTCCGCGCCACTCCTTAGCACTGTATCCATAAACGGTTTGTATTCGCGTACCTGAGTTTCCAAGAGCTCTTGTTCAAGTACATACGAGGATAGGCTTAAACCCCCAATATACTGCTGCTTGGAACAAATCTATGAAATGGTCAGTTTTTTAAGTGACATTCTAGGCTGATGTGAGACTAAAAAATAAAAACAGCCACTGAAGTCTAGTTGGAGTTAATTTTTTTCTCCAAATTACTTTCTCAAAATAAAACTTAAAGAAAATAAACATGCAAACAGCACCAAATGTGAATGAATTAATTACAATGAATAGAAAAGAATCTAATTCCAAACAAATGACTGACAAAACCTCCACAGAGTGATTCACATCATCTGAAGATTAGTCCTGAACTTCAAGATTAACTTCAAAGGGGCCGGGCATGGTGGCTCACGCCTGTAATCCTAACACTCTGGGAGGCCAAGGTGGGAGGATCATTTGAGCTCAGGAGTTCGAGACCAGCCTGAGCAAGAGCGAGACCCCATCTCTACTATAAATAGAAAGAAATTGGCTGGACAACTAAAAATATATTAAAAAATTAGCCGGACATGGTGGCATGTGCCTGTAGTCCCAGCTACTCGGGAGGCTGAGGCAGAAGGATCGCTGGAGCCCAGGAGTTTGAGGTTGCTGTGAGCTAGGCTAACACCACAGCACTCTAGCCCAGGGCAACAGAGTGACACTCTGTACAAAAAAAAAAAAAAAAAAAAAAAGATTAACTCCAAAGCAATTACAATCTAAAAGTGATTAATTTTTCCAAGTTGAATATGTGAAAATTCAGCATGTCTCACTATCGGGTTGCCTGAAAGGAGGGTTAGTCTTGAAAATACATTATTCCCAAGATAGCATGGAAATTAAATATGGGGCAGGAAATAAAATTATTATCTTATAGTTTATTCTTCCTAAAACTGTATACACCTTCTTTAGGCACTCCATCATTCTCACAATGAAAGAAGATGTTTATAAGACACAAGGCACAGTAGGAAAATTGGCAGGTGATTCTTGCTGCCTTACTAAAGTTCATACATCTCTTTAAAGTTTGGTGACATTAGTATAGTAATTCTCCCTGTCTGTGAATATAGCTAAAAAATAACAGGTGAGCTCAAAGTACTTTTCATTTAAAATTCACATTTTGTTTTGTGAGTGAGAGAGAGGGTACACTATGTAGTAATGCCTGGTATAGAAGATTTATTCAAAGGTCTTTTGTCCTACTGGGTGGCTTTGACCACACTGCACATGGTCCTGATTGAGCTATTGATGGTAATAATCTTTCTAATCCAAAAAGACTGCTGAAAAACCAAGGAGCCTAACCACCCACCCCAAATGCTGTAAATGAATTTATAGTTCAAGGATTCAGGGGGGCCCATAGGCAGCTAAGCTACCAATTCCTCTCCGTTCCATACATCAGTTTCTATCAACTGGTTGCTCTTAGAAGATAAGCAAATATAGATGCACAATAAACACTTTTTTAGTTTTGCTTTGTTTTGTGCATATAAAAAATATTTCATGTTATTCTATCCTGAAAGCATTCTTCTCTTACTGCTTTTATAACTAATATTTTTTTTTTTTTTTATTTCCCAATACAACTTCCTTGTGCTGATTTCTGGTTTTGTTCAGAAACCCTTTACTGGTGTTGCGAGCCCATGATTGTCTCTTGGAAATTTTATTCAGGATGTTTCCAATTACCTGGGCCCCAGTCCCTGGTCAAATGCTCCTGGTAATGTGGCAGCCTAGGAGCTCCACTATCCTGGGTGCTCCTCCCTGCATATTCCAGAAGACCAAACTCCAAGACATATTTGACAGATACATTGGGCTCACTGACTTCCTAAGGGCTCTGCTCCAGCATTTGACAGTAAGTATAACACGTAAGGTTGCTAACAATACATTAACAAGTGAGTGCAACACAGAAAACCGCACATCTGGAGCGAGCTGATAACAACAGTGCTGTGAAGATTTCTCCTTTGATGTGAACCCTTCAGTCTACTCTGTTTACTGGGGTGGCCACTCTTCTAAAAGATGCACTGACTTTTAAGATTTCAAACTTGCTGCTGATGAATTTTTCACATGCCAAACTTCTGTAGCAGCGGAGTTCTGAAAGAGCTGTCACCAATGTTGTAAGGAACATTGTTGATCTTAGGATGGATTTTGATAACACAGGTTAGAAAAATGGCTTGGGATTTCTTCGGAAAATGACTTGTGTGAGCCACTGCTTTTGCTAAATGCTTGGTCTTTCCCTTAGTTTTCTGTATGTGTGTCACCAGCTTACACTTTCTATAGGATTTTTCTACAGACATGTCTTTTTCTGAGATTTTAAGCACTTCATTTGTGTGTGTGTGTGTGTGTGTGTGTGTGTGTGTGTGTGTGTGTGTTTTGAGAGACAAAGTCTCCTCTGTTGCCCAGTCTGGAGTGCAGTGGTATGATCGCAGCTCACTGTAACCTTGAACTCCTGGGCTCAAGTGATCCTCCTGCCTCTGCCTCCCAAGTAGCTGGGACTACATGCAGGCCTAGCTAATTTTTTTTAAATTTATTTGTAGAGACAGGGTCTCCTCATGTTGCCCAGGCTGGTCTTAAATTCCTGGCCTCAAGCGGTTGATCCACCTCAGCCTCCCAAAGTGTTGGGAATACAGGCATGAGCCACTGGGCCCAGCCCTGTGTCTCCTTACTAGTGAGTTTTACTCTGTATTATATGTATGGTCATTTGTGTTTCTATGTACTCTACTACATAATACTTGAGAGCAAAAGCATTTATTTAACATGATACCTCAGCGTCTTACCAATCAGTACTTCACAGACAGGAAGGCAAAAATGAACGTATTTTGGGTGTTTATTTTGCCTTGGGAATTCTGCTAGGTGACTTACATATAATTAATCATTTCATCCTCAGAACAAACCTATGAGGTAAGTGGTATTGCTGTCATTTGCAACTGAAGAAACTAATTTAAGGCTTAAAAAATTTAAATAATTTGCCCAAGCTTCTGAAGTTAATAATTGGTGGAGGTAGAATCCAAGCCCCAGTTCATCTCCCCAAAAAATTGCTAAATAGACGTCTATTAAATGTATTACAACAACAAATTTAATTAACCCTAGGTAGCATGTGTTATTTCATGCAATTTTCAAGAGCTATAAAAATAAACAAATGGTAATAGTCCAAATGAATATCTTAGTTCAGGCTGCTATAACAAAAATACCATAGACTGGATGGTTTAAACAACTGAAATTTGTTTCTCAAACTTCTGGAAGCTGAGAAATCAAAGATCAATGCACCAGCCGATCTAGTGTCTGGTGAGGGTCCTTTTCCTGGTTTATAGACAACCACCATCCTACTGTGTATTCACATGGGGGTGGGGGGCAGTGAGAGAGAGCGCGCGAGTGCACACACATGCAAGAGTGTGAGCGAGCACACGCTCTTTTTCCTGTCTTCTCATAATGGCACAAATATTATCATGAGGGCTCCACCCTCATCACCTAATTACCCCTCAACGCCCCCATCTCCAAATACCATCACATTGGTGATGAGGATTTCAACATATGAATTTTGGAGGAAACAAACATTCGGTCCACAGCAACAAGCTATGTTATTTTCAGACAACAAACTGTCCCAAAGGTTTATTTCTCACAAAGACTGTGTGTCCAACCTGGGTTGGCAGAGGGCTCTGTCTCTCGTGGACACCCGAAAATTCAGGCTTACCCATTTCCTTCTCAGAGCCAATCACACCCTAGTTTTTAAAGATTCCATCTGGAAATGAGACACTTCATTTCCACCCACATTTCATAGAGACGTAAGTCACACAGCCACACCTAACTTAAAAGAGAATAGTAAAATAAAATTCTACCATGTGCCCATAAAAGGGAGAATCAGTGCATTTAAAAGTAGCTCCACAACCGCTGCATATATCGACCTATGACACGAAATGCACTGAAAACATAAATTATAGTCATTGTGTGTTTACATTCCTGTCTCAGAAGTTATTTGTGCCAAGTAGCTAGCTGCTGGCCTCATACAGGCTCTTGCCCTAACGCTTTTAGAGTCTGTATTTATTCTTGTTCCACAAGGTTGCAGAGTGATCATGAGCCTTATTTTCCTCTGGGAGGATCTTTAAAAAAAAAGGTTAAGTAGACCTTAAGACTGTCAACAGTTGACTTTTTTCTGTATTCTGTGATTCAGTGCATTAGGCTCCCTAAGCCTACACAGTATCCATGGCTTCCATCTTGCCACACAGACATCTGCCAACCCACTTGTCAAAGCAAGCCTGTGTGGTTACCGGTTGAAAGATGAATGTGCCATCATGCACCAAAGGATTCATTCATGGGATTTTATGCCTCTGGTGTTTGGAGAAATCATCAGCGAAGTTGATTCTCAATATTTACATCCACGAATTTTATTGAAGGGCTATAAAAATGTTCAGATTGCATGGAATAGAGGCTTAATCAGACAGGTCTGGCATCACGGAAATCATGCAATCGTCAATAGCTATGTCCTTTGAGTGACTTTAGAGACTACCGAAGGGCAGGAGGAGTTACTGAGTAATTACCTAAATCCCAAATCTGGGCTTTTATTTAAGAATCTCTCTGCTGCATTTTAATGAACACAGGAAGGCAGAACATGGTAAGATTCACTTTGAAAATACCAACATTTACTAATTATCAGCCACAAGGGTAAAAACCTAGAAATGTAGTCAAACATTATAGGATGACAATAGTAAAATTACAATGAATTTTTGGGGTAAAGAACACCAATTTGATTTGGTTAGATTTTTATCGAACACATGTATTTTACAATCATATAATTGAAGGAAGGCAGAAAATGAAGAGAAGGCAAAAGCTCAAAGGTAGTTGGTTTGTAACCCCAACATCTGGAGACTGCGGTGAGGTGGCAAAGAGTTATTCTGAGGAAAGTAAAATACAGACTAAAATGCTTAGCTGCGCATGAAAGGAGAAGATGCTACACGAAGTGTAAATCTTGCCATTCTTTTATTCTCAGTATGAGCTACATTGAGAAGAAAACTGGTGAAAAGAAAAGATTCAACATTACCCTAGGAAATCAAGTTTTTAATCTAGTCTAGAGCAATGGTTCAGTTTTTCCAAGAATAACAGCTAACGAAGTCAAGTCCTCCTGGCATCTGATATAGATCAGCCATGAATGCCTAATGTAGTTAATTTATTCAAGTTAAATGGGCACTTTGCACTGTAATAGCATTTTTAAATCTGATTTTTATATATGCCTTCAAAAAGGTAGCTCATTGTTCTCAGTTCTATAATACATGTCTGATATTACAAACTCCTGCTTTTTTGTGTATAGGAAATCCTTCCAGCATGTTATTGTTTAACATCTGGATAATGCCAATTTTTTAAAATGACCTACCATTTAGCTACAAATTTAATTTCCTAAAAGTGATCCACTTACAGTAACCACATAACCTCAGATATAAGTAATATGTTCTTCCTTCTCCTAACCAAAATTATGCCAAAATAGGTTCTCGGGGAGGGAAAAAAAATAGACAAACAGATTATTTATTTTTTTATTCCAGGAGAGCTAAAGAGAAACAGCATTCAAAGGAATCCGGTTTATTAACAAAACTATGCTTTAAAGTGTAAATTACCTTCTCATGAAAGAAATTCAATTTATGATGCAACAGAAAAATCTGTTTACTGGATATCTGAGAAATCTGCATCTGTACAGACTCCTCAGAATCAGAAACCAAGCAAAGCTGTAGTAACCATTATGCAAAACAAAAATGAATAACAAAGTAGGCAATTTCCTAAAGTAAATTAAAATGCAATAGCAGGCACTTCATGAATATTTGAGAGTTCTCTTTTTCTCAATGACAAGCACCTGCATGTCTTTCACTACTTTTGCTGTTCAAAACACATTGATTAAATGGTGCTAAACCGATACTCCAAAGATGCCTGTGAAACTTAACGAGGGTACTCATCTTTGAGGCAAGTTGCCTTTGGTATGTCCACAGATATTCAGACAGAAGCTTTGAGAAAATAATAATCTTGATGAACAACCAAATACTCTTCCAAGGCATTCTAAGGCTACCCATGGAAGGCATTTTGTTTACTCATTACATTATTCTAGAATTTCACAATGGGCTTGCTCTCAGATCCTGCGATGAGTTGAATGAAGCTGTACCCTTTCTCGTTTACTTCACGGCAATTTGGGTCAAGAAAACAGCAACAGATCAGTGTGTGGGCCCATGCCAATGACAGCATGTTATTTGGAGAGACAAGGTAGCCCAACTTTCATAATATTAAGGAAAAACTACAGCATTCATTTACTATTTATACTACACAGAGAACATACTGCATTTTGGAAACAGCTTTTAACATGTCATTACATGATTTGTTGCCTGATAAATAATGGCTAATGGCTATTAATTTACTTTGACCTTTGAAGGTGTGCGATTCCAATGAATTGGTAATATAGCATTCTTCTACTCTTAAAGTCTAACTCAAATGCACCTATTAATTTTGCGTCTTCTCTCTACGCCAAGTAGCACAGGCTGCATTCACTGGAACCACTCCCTCCCCTCCGCTCCCCGCCTCGCTCTGCCAGCATCCACCCTCCCTCGTCCCAGTGAAGCCATGTTTCTACAAGTGACCATGCAGCAACCCTGCTTACGAGTCTTCAAGGGCTCCAAACCTAGCAAGATGAAACCCAAATTCTTCGGAATGATACACATGGACACTTTCTAGCTTCAACATAGACCACTGCCAGTGCTCACACTTTATGATACAACACTGCTGCTCTCTTCCTCTAAGCCCAGCCTTCTTCGCTTCCTGGGATGTCTTCCCTCCACCCCTTCCCCTAGAACATGCCTACATTTCCTCTACAGCCCTGTCCTGGCTGTACTGACAACTATGGAGACACTGCTTCCCTATGTCAGGAACCAGATGAATTCACAGTCCCTCTGCCACCTCTGCTGGACATCTCATGCTGAACACTGTACTTAACAATATATTCTCAGCACAGTAGCTTGAGTGAATCTTTTTTTTTTTTTTTTAAATACATAAGTCAAATCGTGTGTGTCCTTTACTCAAAACCTTCAAAGGCATTCTAGCTCTCTTGGTATAGAATCCAGCCTTTGTGGCCCAAGGTGATTTCAGCCTCTGCTTTCTCTCTGATTCCCTTTTGTATCATCCTCCGCTCTCTCTTTCCTGTAGCCACAACAGACTCCTCACCATTGCTTAAACACGCTGAGCACAGTCCCACCTTGGGGACGCTACGCTTTGTACTCCCTTTGTCTGGAGGCTTTTCTCCTAGACACTCAGCGATGGGCTTTCCATTTCCTCATTTTCTGCTCACCTGTCCCCTATCAGAAAGGCCTGCCCTGACCACCCAATTTTAAAGAACAAAACACAGATCCCTACCCCAGGCAATCCTTATTTCCCTAACCTTCTTATTTTTCACTATTGTCCATATTACCAACTGTTTTCATAGTGACTATCCCTTCTAAAACACATCCTCCTAAATCCACCTCTCATCACTCTTTATCCTTTTTTCCTGCTTATTTTTCCTCACGGTTTTATCACCAGATTACAGCTCTTTACAGCTTGCTTAATTTGTTACTTTTCTCTCTCACTTTGCTAGAACATAAGTTTTGAAGTCCAGAAGCTGTAGTCGTCATATGTGCCTGGCAAACAGGAACCATGCCATGTGTATTTCAATGAATAAATATTATATTTCTTAAGTTCTCTGTTTCCCTACTAAATCTATTAGACTTTTAACTCTCAGAGAACATTTTTTTCCCAAATACTTAGGGGTAACACTGTACTTGCTAGACAGAAGATATTTAAATCAATGCATTTATTAAACAGAAAAACACTTCAGATGTTGCTCCTTCAAAAAAGGGAGAAGTGATAAGTTTCTACATAGCTCTGAAAACATCCTTATGCCAGAATAAATAAAAGTCTTTTGAGAACTTTTTAGACTCTACTGGCCCATGTCAATATTTGTTAGCCAAAAAGAAAGAAAAAGGCAAACAAATCATCTATTTTACAGATACATGATGTCTATAACATTTACATATTTAATGTGTGTGTGTATAAAATAAAAGTATTTATTGAGCTTAGCTATAGCTCTCTTTTGTTTTGTTTGTTTGTTTGAGACAGAGTCTCACTCTATTGCCCTGGGTAGAGTGCAGTGGTGTCAGCGTAGCTCACTGCAACCTCAAACTCCTGGGCTCAAGTGATCCTCCTGCCTCAGTTTCCCAAGCAGCTGGGACTACAGGCATGGGGCACCACGCCCAGCTAATTTTTCCATTTTTTTGGTGGAGATGGGGTCTTGCTCTTGCTCACGCTGATCAACTCCTGACCTCCAGCAATCCTCCCGCCCGCCTCGCCTTGCAGAGTACTAGGATTACAGGTGTGAAATCTCTTTTTAAAATAGCTATTTTAAAGCTGCTTTGTAATAATATTGATTATCTTACTGGGTTTAGGGGAAAGGAGGACTTAGTTTTCATCTTCTTTGACTAAAAGATTTGAAGAGTTAATGATATCTAAGCTCTGATATGGACCATGAAGAGTAAAGAAACTGTCACCGAACTAAGAAATGATCAATGAATGGAAAAAAGGAAAGAGAAGGTAGAGTCTAGTCTAAGTTTCTCAATGTAACCTAGACAGTATGAGTAATTTGGACACGGCTGCCAGGGAGAGAATGGCAGAACTGCTCTTAGGTTTCCCATCTCCCGCCTTCCTTCTTTCTGTGCTTCACAGGGATGTGCACTTAGAAGGATGTAAGTCCACCAGTCCTTCTCTGGAGTCTGAATACACTCCAGGCTTTTTAAAGCACATTTGTTACAGTATAAATGTAGAGAGAAAGTTAAAGTCAGGATATTTAAACAGAAACCGCCATGCTTATAAAATGGGTTATGCAACCATTAATTGTCTGCGTAGAGCCTCAATTATAAGACCTCTAGGGTACCACTGCAAAAATTAAAGCTGAAAAGATGCATTGGTAGCCTGGAAGAGTTATTATAGCCTTCAGAAATGCCTAACCTTCCCCCAGGGGAACAAGAGTACATATTGGTAAGCCAGCCTCTTACAGAACAGTCACCTTTTACCTCTTCCTTTCAACTTCTGGACATGCGAGTTGAATGATGGTTTGAGTAATCGCCTAATAGCTACCTACTTAGTGAACTCTCATTTTTCTTCCTGGACTAAAACAAGGGATATATTTCCCAAGAGAAAACAGATAATTCCTCATTGGCTAGCTGAAAGTCTATGAAACAATCCACCAACTACACAATCCTCCAAATTTTGCAAATCTTCAACGCAGATGAATTCGCTTTAGAATGCATTCTGTGGGCTAAACTGAGAGCTCCTAACCTCCCTCTCACTTCATTAATGATAAATCCTTCCAGGCCCCGGGGTAGGCTTGGAGCCCTGCAAATAAGCAAATGTACCAAACCACAGCCAATAAACAGGTTTCTCCCTTCTGAAAAACCTGTTTATAGCAAAGACTACTGGTCATAAGAAATAACCTAAGCAGTAATAACTGTATCCAATGACAATAGCAAAAGAAAAGTAAGATAAAGGAGAATAACTCACACAGCCCAAATCTTAGGAAGAGAAATAATGAGGCTATTTTATAACAGATACACACAGTCAGTCCTTATTGTTTGCAGATACTGTTTTGCTAATTTGCTTACTCACTAAAATTTATCTATAATCGCCAAAGCAATACTCACAGCATTTTCACAGTCACTCGCGTATCTGTGCGGAGCAGCTAGAAGTTTGAGTCACCTGACACAAGTTTCCCAGCTGAAGGCAAACAAAGCAATATTTTGCCTTGTTTCAGTTCTCCTACCATAAACAAGTGTCTTGTCTGCAGACTATTTCTTGCCACATATTTTGCATTTTTGTGCTTTTCGTGATTTGGATGTTTAAAATGGCCCCCAGGTATAGTGCTGAAGTGCTATCTAGTGTCTCTAAGCAGAAAAAGGCTGAACTACGCCTTATGGGGAAATACACGTGTTAGATAAGCTTTGTTCAGATGTGAGATAGAGCACTGTTGGTAGAGTGCCACTGGCTGCAAGTGCAAGGCTAATGAATCATACATACAAGCATACGCATAGAGAAAGAGTCTTTAAATAGTCACACACATAAAACAAGATTGCATATTAATTAGTTGATGAAAATATTGTGACCAGAGGCTTGCAGGGAACCTAGCCACGTATTTCTCTTAGGAGCAATAGTTCGGTATTAGATAATTCAGTGTGTGCACCTCCTTTATACAACATAACCACTGCAAAAAAAAAATGAGGCTGAAACAAGGCCAAGAGCATGTCTTAGGCCACAGCTAATATGAAATGGTAGCTAGTATACTATTGTATTAATTATTTCACTGTAACATGGCTGTAATTATCATGCTATGTTTTAATGCAATCTAAATTCTAGATCAATTACTCTCAGATTCCCTTCATGTGAATTTCCATCAAATGTGTCTTGGAATAAACCATAGCAACAAAACATGTTATTATGCTGGCCCATTATTTCATTAAACTAATCATCATGGTTCATGCCACACAGATTTGTACAGATTTGTTGTGTATAAGAAAACTGCACGAGGGTTAGGCATGACTGGGGTTTGTACCTGGCTGTACATTTACTAGTCACGTGAACCTGAACAGACAATTTTACTTTCCAACCCTCAGTTTCTTGAGGTTGTTAGAAGACTAAATTAAATACTGTTTAGAAAGTTGCCTTGGCACATAAGTGGCATATGGTAGGAGCTCAATGTTGTTTTCTTTTAGTTTATTTATTTTTGGTAATTCTTTTTAGTGTACTATTGGTAATACAGCTGTTATTTTTCTTGTTAAGAATAATTGGTCCTTATTTTTATCTCAGCATTTCTGCCTTTTTTTCCATCCCTCTCTAGCTTCTCAGCCAATGCACATTCTTTAATTTTACTAATATTAATGAAGTACATATTCTGTTAGAGGTTATAAACTCATCACTAAAGATAACAGTGATGAATAAGACCCAGGTTCTATGCCCAAGACGGTTACAATCCAGTGAGGAAAACCAGAAAAAATATATCAGGGTTGTTTTTTTTTTTTTTTTCCAATTTTTATTTATTTATTTACTTATTTTTGAGATAAGGTCTTGCTCTGTCACCCTGGCTGGAGTGCAGTGCAGTAATCATAGCTCGCTGCAGCCTCGAACTCCCAGGCTCAAGCAATTCTCCTGGCTCAGCCTCCCAATTAGCTAGGACTACAGGTGCATGCCATCATGCCTGGATAACTTTTTAAAAAAATCTGTGTAGAGATGGAGTCTCACTATGTTGCCCAAACCAGTCTTAAACTGCTGGCCTCAAGCCATCCTCCCCCTTCAGCCTCCCAGAGTGCTGGGATTACAGGTGTGAGCCACCACACTCGGCCAAGTTTGCTTTTTGTTTGTTTGTTTGTTTGTTAGTTTCTGTTTGTTGTTGTTGTCTTTGTTTCATAATGAAGTGGGATGATGTTTTGGCAGGATGTGCAGAATGCTATACATCAATACAGAAGGGAGAGAAAAGGTTGGGGGAACACGGTTAAAAAACCAAGTCCTCTTATAAAAGTTACATTTACTATGTCTTAATATGTGAGTGGAAAATAGCCAGGGCAAAGACAAAGACGCATTTCACACAAAACTAGCAGCATGGGCAAAGACCGTGGACAAGACAGAAGAACTTGAGTTTGGAGTATTACAAGAGCTTCACCACAGTGCTAGGAAAACAGTTAAACAATGAGGACAAAGGAGCCTAAAATTCTTATGGCACCAGCGTTTTCTGTATTAGCCCCTCCTTGTGTAGCAATGAAGAAATGAATTAAATGCAAGTTAGTCGGAGGTGGCACATTAATTTATTATGTTCCAGCACTATTCTCTGGTTTAACAAAATTAGCAAACACTTATT
>RJWJ010028862.1:0-21087 GCA_004363605.1 Indri indri | reverse complement strand
TCAATTCTGCAAAGGGAACTTACACATTTTTCTAAGGCAGCAACAGAGCAAAAGCCAGACAAACTTGTCAAGAGAATTATTCTGCATTGTGGAAGTTTCACATTTTATTTTTAATAACCATACAAGAACCATGTTGCCTGGTTACTGTCTTCATTTTGTACTCTGATCTAAAAATGTCTCAGCAGCCAGAAGTTTTCTGTGAGCTCAATACTTAACCTTATGTAATCAAACATCTATAACAATCCAAAAGGAATTTTATCAAAATGATATTTCATTTTCTTCCTAATCACAGATTGAGCCACTACCTAAAGATTGAGGGGGGAAAAATTAACATTTTGAAGGAAGGACTTTTCATTGCAGATCTAAAAAGGAAAAAAAAAAAAAAAAGAGAGAGAGAAAGAAAAAGACTGTCCTAAATGCATGACCATTTAGTATTTGAATTCATATGAAAATAAAAATCCAAAGAAGAAAGAGGTTTGGACACCTAGAAAATCTTAATTAATATTTAAAATATCATTTAAAAATTTCATTCCAAAGGTCACTTTCATTTGGAGGTATTTTCAGGTTTGAGAAGAACTGTCTAACATTCTGGCTTTTTAATTCCTATTTCATCAACTCCTAAAACACTCTATTTTGATGTATACTATTTCTCCTTGTATTTCTGACATATTGATGAAGATATCATATTTTCAGAAATATAAAAATCTGAGAATAGATGGCCCACATGAATTAATGTCTTCATGTATGGTCAAGTTTAAGAAGAAAATTCAGATCATTTTATTTTCTCACCACCTGAGTTACTAAGATATTTCTGCGAGGGACACATTGCTTTAGGTACTGTAATAAGAAAGGTTACTCATCCTGACCTCTGAACTCTTACACTTTTGGACAACTACATCTGTTCTCTTGGAACTCACACATTTGTATGGTTATAATAGGTTCTGGGTTGAGTGAGTTGAGGCACCTCAGCCCATCTGAGTCAATCAGATCCCCTTCCTTGGTAATCTGAAATTGGAAATAATGAACTCCTGTCAATCAGGATTGCTCATGCTCATAGATGATTATAAACTCAGGAGTTGCTGATAGTAGCTATGTAGACTGGGAAGTCAAAAAAGTCAGTTTGCATGGAGAAAGAAGAATGAGTCAATTAGAAGACCAGAGAAAAAGGGAGGGAAGAAAGCATCTTGTATTTTCTACAATGCTCACTTACCTGGCTCCAATCTAGTTCTAAGGCCGTCATATATTCCTTGCCATTGGGTCCTGTAAGACATCCCTTTTTCCTTATAACACATCAACATTCCTTCTTTTTTCCTTAGGCAGGTCTCAATGCATGCCTGCCATTGGCAACAGTAAAGGTCACAACTGATATTGATGTGGGGACAGGTCAGGTATGGATCCCGTGGAGACGGCCAAGAAGAGGGATATACACAGATAATTTTAACTGGAGAGAGAGATTTAGAAGTTATAAAGGTGACATGATAGATGTTTTCACAGGAAGAAAAAAACAGTCTTGACTTGGAACAAGGTGGGTCTAAAGTTTTTCGGAACAGAGATGTTCAGTATATTTGGAAATATCTGAAATGATGGCCAGTGCTTTTTCTTTCAGAATTTTTTCTAGGTGGTTGGTGTTGCAGGAATACAAATTCAATCTGCTTCGTGCACAGAAATCCCTGCTTTTCTCTCAATGTGGAATGCTGTTAGTAGGAGTGCTTCGTGCTCCATATTTTAGAGTGAGCAATAGTATGGACTTGATATTCAAACCATATGACAACATCATAAATATGGTCTTGCCTCGGACATGATGTTTCCAAAACCAAAATATGGTCAAAATGTGGTCAACCAAATATGGTGAATATAGTTTGCACTATAGACCTACTGACAACTTTCTGTTCCTCTAAGGAGCAGGCAGCGCACTGAGTGCCAAAAAAGAGTTTTGTGACAGTTACTGGCAGGGCCTGTGCTTGCTAGCTGGGTCAGTGACATTATCCAAAGGAGATACGGTGTCATTTTAGTCACCAGGGATTGCTTCTTTGTCATACACATTTTATGTGTGTCTTGGATGATATCAGAAAATGGCATGACAGAGCAACTAATTCTAGCAGAAATTAATTAAAACAAGAAGATCTATGATGGAGAGATTCTAAAGCATATAACACACAATCCCTGCCCCCCAGACATTTTCACTGTTTGGGGGTAGATAAGAAAATACAGCCAACAACAATAACAATAATTCTAATTAATGAATGCTTACTGAAATTTTTTAAATGATTATGCTAGGCTAAGAATGTTCAATATGTTATTTCAATTCTCAGAAACATCCTGTGAGTTAGCCATTATTATTATCCCCATTTGGTGAGTGACTAAACTGAAACTTATACAGGGTAATTTTCCCAAAGTCTTGTAGCTAATGAGTAGTATCTGAACACAGTCTGCCTTATTCCAAAGGATAAGCTCCTAACCACGATGCAAGAAGAAATAAGAGAACAAAGGCATATAAAAATTTGAATGTGGTCTATAAATGATACAGGATTTCATGAGCTGAAGAAGAATGCAGGCTGGAATGCAATGCATTTATGCCACGGAAGATCTGTGATCTGAGTTCAGTCTTGAAAATGCAGATTTCATGTAGACAGGAAGGACTGGAGAGAGTGAAGGATGGCAGCATGCACAGGGTGCAGTGTTTCCATTGTATGTGTTTTTGCATGATGAATAGACTGATCTGACTACAGCAGACGTCTGATGCAGACGATGTCCTTATATAAAGACATAATGTAACTGGATTGTGGAGGGTATTGAGTATAAGGAATTTGGATGTTATCTCACAGGCACTGTGCAGTTGTTGAGGGTTGGTTCTTAAGAATGGACACCACAATAACAGCAGTACTCGAGGAAGAATACACCACAGGACTGGGAGGAAGATTCACCTTTGTTGAGTGAGATTGCTTTAGAAACATTCTTGTTCATCCTTATAACACTCTGAAATGTAGAAACAACCAAACTTAGATGAAGGAGCTAATGAGGTTCTGACATGGAAGATAACTCTCCCAAGTTAACCAGATGGAAAAGATGGACACAGTATTTTAGTCCTAGCATGTTTACTTGAAAGCCCATACTCTTAACAATTCAATATGAAAAAACTGCAAGCAAAGAGATATTGCAAAGCTATAATAAAAATGTAACAGTTAACGTTTATTGAGTCTTTACTAGTTCTGCATTCTAAGTGATTTGCACACAATAACTTATTCAAATCTTCTAACAGCACTTTAGATAGATACTGATCTTAGTCCATTTTTGTGCTGCTATAAAGGAATACCCAAGGCTGGGTAATTTATAAGAAAAGCAGCTTACTTGGCTTATGCTTCTGCAGGCTGTACAAGAAGCATGGCCTCGGCATCTGCTTCTAATGAGGGCTTCGGGCTGCTTCCACTAATCGTGGAAGGTGAAGGAGGGCCTGCGTGCAGAGATCACGTGGCAAGAGAGGAAGCAGGAGAGAGCAAGGTAAAGTGCCAGGCTCTTTTTAACAACCAGCCCTTGGGGGAACTCTCATAGGAACTAACAGAGTGAGAACACACTCATTACTGCGGGGACTGCACTAAGCCATTCACTGGGGATCTGACCCCATGACCCAAACACCTCCCATTAGGGCCCACCTCCAACATTGGGGATCAAATTTCAACATGATACTTTGCAGAGCCAAACAAACCATATTTAAACCACAGCAATACTGCATTATCCCCATTTTGCAGATGAGAAAAATGAGGCAGAGATGGCATAGATCATTTGCTTGTTACCAGAGGAGATAAGATTTCATCCCAGATCTTCTGGCTCCAGCCAGGGTCTGGGTTCATGATTCTGCTATGAGCCTCTCCATTACAGCACAAGTTGACTAAGAAGTAAGAAGTATAACTACTAAAGTCTAATAATAGAAAGTTTTACAAGCACAGGCTGAAAACAAGAACCTTGAAAAAGAAGGCAAAAAAAGAGATGTGGTGGTTGAATCTAAACTTTGGAGAAAAAGGTAGAAGATGAATTCAAAGAAAGGTTGAGGAAATTTCTTTTTTATTATTTTGTTTTTTAAATAGGAAGATGGTGTGATTTTCAAATCACTGCACTTAAGGTGTTGTTGAACCATGAAGAAAAATGCTCTGAAGTGTAACACTATAGATTCAGAAGCCAAGCAAATGCCTGCGATGCTTAGGACTGAGAGAAAGGATGAAACCGTCAATGGGAAATGCATGTAGGAAATAGAATGGCACACGAAGGGATGAGCTCTGAGAAATGCCTGCATTTAAGGATGTCAAAGACAAACAAAGGAGCCATCAATGGAGGTAGAAAAAAATTGTTAGAGAAGTAGAAAGAGGGCATAGGATGCAGAATGGTGGAATCCCAAGGCTCAGTAACAACCAGAGTGGCCTTCCTGGGCCTGGGACCTGAGCATTCACATAGGGCCTCAAGTTCAGAAAGGCCCTGAACTTAGATTTAATGCTCTTATATTACCATCTTGAAACTCTTAATTTTTGAACAAATCAAATACCCTCATTCTTTCAGGCATTTTTTTGTACTCACCCTCACTCCCCCAACACACACAGTCCTAGCAAGAACTCAGGAATCACCTTTTCCAATTTCCCATTCAATGCTAAGATTCCCTTTAAAATTTTCCTAACCATAGGCTATAAAATTTATCTGTAAATATATCCAGTAATAAGAAACTTGTGATATCTTAGGGATAGCCCATTGCATTCTCAGACATAAACTTTGGTAAGCTCTTCCTATAGTACACTAAAATCTGCTTCTCTGTCATTTCTATGCATGCATCCTGATTCCACTCTTAAAGAAAACAAAGAATAAGTGTGGGCTGCTACGGTATCTGTAACTTTTGTGATTTATCTGATTTCAAGCCATTTGTTCCATGGACCTGATAAACTGTTCACTGCCAACTGCCAAGAATGCTATTAGCACATAGTAGGTGCTTAGAAAATAATGATAAATTGAAGTGATTCTGAACCATATATCCTACGTGGTTTGTCACTTTCAGAACAAAAAAATATTTCTGGCCTTAAGACCCTCAATTCAAGGATTCTGAATATGTAGTCATTTTATGTTTAAAGTCATTTCCACATGGCGACCTTGAAAACTTTTAGAAGGCAGTGGTCATGCCTACACTGAATCTTAATTTTTTTCAACCTCTCCTAAAATTATAAGATGAGGGGTTTTCACATCTCTTGGGTCAACTGTAGCTCGGGTATGTTGCAGATATTTTGGCTCCCATTGAAGCAGGGTTTCTCAACCTTGGCACTATTATTAACACTGTGGCCAGATAACTCCATTGTGGGGGTCTGTCCTGTGCATTGTAAGATGTTTAGCAGCATCCTTGGCCTCTACCCACCAGATTCTAGTAGGACCACTGACACACTCCCAACTGTGACAATCAAAAATACCTCTAAACATTGCCAAGTGTTTACCAAGGGGCAAATCACCCTGGAATGAGAACCACTGATTTAAAGTAAAGCAACTCTACACGATGGCTTTAAGTCAACGGATGATAATTGCTTCACTGAATTACAAACTGTCTTCTAATGTTGAAAAATGGATGTAAAAATTAGTGTGTATTGTATGACATAGTGTTCCATATGTTGTGTGTGAGTGTTAGCATGTCTGGAGAGTCACCAAAATGTCAATATGACAGACTTCCCTGGGAAATGAATTTATTTCCTCCTTTATCACTCTTTTTGGGTTTTTTTTTATTGTTTCAAAGAAGATTCATGTGTTCATATATTTTTTTTTATTTTTTCAGAGCATTATGAGGGTTCAAACATTTTGGTTACATTTTGTCTTTGCCTCACCCAAGTGAGGGTTAGAGGCACGCCCTTCCCCTCTACAATGCTCCCCGTGTCCTTTAGTTGTGAGTTTACCTCCCTATTCCCCTAATCCCTAGAGAGTATTTCTGCCATGCGAGCACCCTAGTGTTCATCAGTTAGTACCAATTTGATGGCAAGTACAAGTGGAGCCCATCCTTCTGATCTTGTGGTACCTCACTTCAGATAATGGGCTCAAGTTCAATGCAGGAAAATATAAGAGGTGTTAATCACTATCGTTTCTTATAATTGAGTAATATTCCATTGTATACATATACCAAATTTTAATAATCCACTCATGAATTGACGGGCACTAGGGCTGTTTCCACATCTTTGCAATAGTGAATTGTGCTGCCATAAACATTTGGGTACAGATGTCTCTATTATAGCATATCTTTTGCTCTTTTGGGTAGATGTCTAATAGTGCTATTGCTGGATCGAATGGTATTTCTATTTTTAGCTCTCCGAGGTATCTCTAAATTCTTTTCCACAGAGGTTGCACTGATTTGCAGTCCCACCAGCAGTGTAAGAGTGTTCTTGTCTCTCTATATCCTCACCAGCATTTGTTGTTTGGGGATTTTTTGATAGAGGCCAGTCTCACTGGGGTTAGGTGATAATCTCATTGTGGTTTTGATTTGCCTTTCTCTAATGATTAGAGATGTTGAGCATTTTTTTATATGTTCACTGGCCATTATTCTGTCTTCTTTTGAAAAGTTTCTGTTCATTTCCTTTGCCCATTCATTAATGGTTGTTTGATTTTTTTCTTGTTGATTTTTTTAAGTTCTAGATAGATTCTTGTTATCAGCCCTTTATTGGATGTGTAGAGAACAAATATTTTCTCCCATTCTGTAAGCTGTCTATTCACTCTAATGATAGTTTCCTTGGCTGTGCAAAAGGTTTTTAATTTGATCAGATCCCGTTTATTTATTTTTGTTGCTGTGGTGATTGCTTTGGCGGTCTTCTTCAAAAGTTCTTTGCCTAGGCCGATGTCTGAAAGGATCTTCCCAACATCTTCTAGAATTCGTAAGGTTTCATGCCTTAGGGGTTTTTTGGTCTAGTTACTTATTCATACTTTCCATTCCCTTTCTGTTGTCAATTAGAATGAATACTTCTTACAATCAGAGAAAAATGCTATTTTCATTGTCAAATCAAATAATGAACGTGTGGGTGATAAGACTATGGAGTTGGTGGGTACAGACACATTCAAGGAAGATTCACGAGACAGGCTCCAGGGGTTCTTTTTTCTTTCCCTTCCTTTCTCAAGAACCTGTCTCTTATGATTTATAGAAAATGAGAATGATATTAGATAAGTGAAGTTCTTCTACTTTATGATACAATACTATTTTATATACACATAGGAAAGACAAACAGACAATGCGCCAGAGGTAGTGCTTTAGAATGAAGTGGCCAAAACGAAGTACAACTGTTGCTAAGGAAGAAAAATAGTGGCGCCACTGACACCAGGTAACACCAGATAACACATACAAAGAAGGTGTGTACATGCCAGTGAAATAAGCCACTGAACAGAGGTCACTTCATAATACACCTACCCGTTCATCCAAATGTGTTTTCTGAACAACTACTAATTTCTGGTCTTGATGACACACGTAAAAAAAAAAAAAAGAAAAAAAAATATATATATACACACATATGCATGCCACGCTATGCGTATCCCAGAGCTTCCTATAGGAATTCATGCTAAAATAATATCAATAAAAATATAAAATATAAAGCAGAATGTCCCCAACATATGTTAATTCAAAATGCAGAAGATGAGAACTTACTAAATTTTAGGGTAGGTTAACTGAATTTAACAGATGTCTTTTTTTTACTATGTAAACTGCCTCTTAAAAGAAAGTAAAAATAAAATAACAAATAAGTTAAAGGGATACTTTTATTTCACAACCTCATAAATCTCTCTTCAGATTCACCTTTTCAGTTCTTGTGGTTGCACTTTCATTCCATTACAGCTTGAAAATACAGATTATGTTAAACCCAATGTATGATTATAAAGATTTTTAAAAGGTTATTACTGGGAAATTCTCCATTTTATCTAAAACTTCCTTCAAGGCTTACTTAGGTTTCATTGATGATTTTGATATAATTTTCACCAAACTGTACCCTCTCGGAGATGAGAAACATTGATAATAAGGAACTATGAAATCTTGAGTTTATTATTATTTTTTAATGAGGAGAAATGGCGAGAAGACATGCCATCTGAAGTGGAACTCCGTATTAGACATGGAAAGGAAAACGGTTGAGCAAAAGGGCTAATTTAAACTTATTAGGAAAACAAGTATCTATCCTATTTGGTGAAATATAACACAAATGGTTGACTGAGAGAAAACGAGGCTGTCCAAAGTGTATTTTGACTCTATGTTTTGCTTCAAAAAATTACGCTTAAAATGGAAAAAAAGAAATCATAAAATGAGCACTGAATCTCCAGCTAGATATGGACAGAGTAAGTAAGAGGGCATCTTATACACTTAATGAGTTCAAATTTGGGTGCGGACTAATTATACTATGAACCTGATGGTAGGACTGAGCAAAGGCAGTCAGAAGTCACTGAAAATCATAAGAATTTGAGAGAGGTTGTAAAATCCCAGGAGAAAAACTGTTTTCCCTATTATAAAAAGGAGAGGACAAAAGAAGATGAAACATGGAAAATTTTTGATTGCATCCTTTGAAAAAATTCTGTGTATTCATACAACAAATGGTAGGTGAGCACAAGTGAAGAATTTAATGATCTCCCAGAAAGAACTAATATGTCTTTACAAAAACAAGGTGACATCTAGTTTCTTTTTGAGTGACCGGACTAGATGATATGACAAAAGATCCAGAATACTGCATTTCCTCTGTGGATGTTTATTTCACTGTAGTCTTTGACAGCATCTTTGTGAATAAGCAAAAGAGATGCTGTGTGAATCCACCATTTGGAGATATGTGAGTAGGTGGATTTACAGCTGACTGAACTGAAGATTGCTGGATGACGATTCAAGACAGAGCAAGAAGGCAGGACAGGAGGGAGAAAGGAGCATGGTTTTTGGAATCAGACATATCTGGGTTCACATTCAGGTTCTATTCTCTTATAGCTGTGTGGTCTTGAGCATGTTATTTAAATATTCTAAGCTTTGGTTTACCTCTAAGATGGAGAGAACAATAATTACTTTAAAAGGGTTTAACACAATAATGCTATGGTAAAAATTATACAAAATGATATAGATAAAATATACAAAGAGTATCTACACTGAGAAAGTTGTATCACCAGATTAGTATTATTGCTACTATTACTAGTAAGAGTACCACTAAAACAACCTGTTGGGAGGTCTCTAGTGGTGTACTACAGGGACCAGCCCTGGTGCTAGCTTTTTCAAGATTTTAATCAACAGATTATTGAAGGAAGACCTAACTGATACATTTGCCAAATTTCTACAAAATTCAAAATTTGGAAGAAAGCTAATAGTGTGATGGGAGACTCATAACAATCTGAAATAAATGACATTAAATTTAATGGAGCAAATGTGCATACACATAAAACCATTTTATTTGTGAAGTATAATACACATTAAGAAAATTACGTAAAACTTAGTTGCAGGTATAATGAACAATTTTAAAACAAGCAATCCATGTAAACAACACCCAGATCCAGAAATAGATTTCCTTCCAGGAAACGTACTTTTACCATCAAATTCCCTCCCTCAATCATTATCGTGGCTTTTATGATAATCAGCTACCTGTTTTTCTTTATAGTTTAAGGACATTGCATATACCACTAAACAGTATAACATTTTTTAACTTAATGTAAATGCAGTCATGCTGTATGTACTTTGTGTTTTGTATTTTTTGGTCAACATTTTGTTTCAATGTGAAGAGTCATGCCTATGGATGCATTCCATTATAGTTCTTTGATTTTTATTGCTGATAATTTGCAGGATATGAATGTATCACAGTGTCTTTGTCCTTTCTATCAATGATGGAAAAATACTTTGCTGCTAGTGTTTTGCTTATGCCAACAAGGATGCTGTGAATGTTTTTGTTCTTGTCTTGTGGTGCATTTGTGCACATATGGAAGAATCTTTGTGAAACATATATTAAAGTTACTACTTAAATTATTTTTCTGTATTCCATTGCCAAGCACATACAATTAAATTCATATAAAGTTAAATCTATCATTTTGACACTTTTGTATTTAAAAATCTATGTAGAAATAAGATTAAAGAAACTTTAATGGTAATACGTGAAACTCTTTTATATAAATTAAGATTCAGCAATGCATCTTGAAAACAAATAAGTGATTTTTTATATCAATATATCCAAAACATTCCTTTAACAAAGCACAAATTATATTAAAATAAAAGAGTCATATTCTATATAGTCACATATAGCATGATTCAATTTCCAGGAAATGCATTTTCCCTTATTTTCATGAGAAAGGTTTTTCAAGGTATTGTTTGCATATTTTGAAGGGAGGGTTTAATTCCTTTCTTTAGCCCTAAAGGGAAATGTGAACACTGGATATTGTTTGGAGGTTTTCCAAATGAAATAGTTTCCACTTAAAGGCAGTTTCAAAAGAAGGTGCAATGTTATCTTTTTTTTCCTTTTCTCAGTATTACATTTATTGTTTAAAATGTATTTGTAAGAAATTTGATCTTCATAGCACATTCCTTAAGTTTCTGACACTTATTGGAAGAAAGAAGAAGGGAAGGGTGGGCAATCAGAAGTTTTGACCATGAGAGAGGTAGCCAACATGGCTGACTAGAGACATGGCTTGTCAAACTGTCCCAGCTGAAGGGTAGAAGATTGGACTGAGGAGAGTGGAGAACAGTTGCGGTTCGGATGCAGATCATAGGGAGAGATAGCAGAGGCCTTCAGGGGACCCCACCAAAAATGGCTGCAAAGCTGATAAAGAGGAAGAGAGAAGAGAGAGGACAGCAGTGTGTACTGAATGCAGAGAGGCCCAGAGCCCAGTGAAAGGGTAAGGGGAGTTCCCCTCCCCCATGTGGGTGACTCTGGTGAGCAGTGTAACACAAAACTCTGACCCCCCAGGACAGTGCCAGGACAGACCAGAAAACGAGCATTCTTACACCTGGACCCTCCTCCATTCCTGGCACCACAGAAAGTAATTGTGGCTCAAGCTGGATTGTAGCCATGGCCCTTCCCCTTTAGCTTGATGCTGAGAAGCCCATTTCTCTGCAGCCATAGCACATTCCTGCCCAAGCCTGCCACTGAGAGCAGAGCCACAGTAGTGGTGTTTCATGAGATTGCCTGCTGATGGCATGGCCACAACTGAGAGTGGAGAAATACAAAGTATCATCTCTGAAAACTATAAAAATCTCTACACACATAAACTTGAAAATGTGGAGGAAATGGAGAAATTATTAGAAACACAAAGCCTCCCTACATCAATCAGGAAGAAATAGAATTCCTGAACAGACCTGTATCACGTATTGAAATTGAAGCAGCACTAAAAAATCTTCCACAAAAAAAGTCCCAGATCAGATGGTTTCACAGCCAAATTTTGCCAGACCTTCAAAGAACTCGTTTCTGTACTGCAGAAATTATTCTATAACATTAAGAAGGAAGGAATCTTCCCCAACTTGTTCTATGAAGCCAATATCACCTTGATACCAGAGCCAGGAAAGGACCCAACAAAAACAGGAAACTACAGACCAATCTCCCTTATAAATATAGATGCAAAAATTCTCAATAAAATCCTAACAAAGCAAATTCAGCTGCACATCAAAAAAATAATCCCCATGAACAAGTAGGCTTCATACCAGAGATGCAAGAATGGTTCAAAATATGCAAATCTATAAATGTAATTCACAACATAAATAGAAGCAAAAACAAAAACCATATGATCCTCACGATAGATTTAGAAAAAGCATTTGACAAAATCCAGCACCCTTTTATGATAAGAATGCTTAACAAAATAGGCATACATGGGACATACCTCAAAATTATAAAAGCTATATATATGACAAACCCATAGCTAACATCATACTGAACAGGGAAAAACTGAAAGCATTCCTGCTTAGAACTGGAACCAGGTAAGGTTGCCCACTATCACCACTTCTATTCAGCACAGTGCTGGAAGTCCTAGCCAGAGCAATAAGACAAGAGAAGGAAATCAAGGGTATGCAAATGGGGAAAGAAGAGGTCAAACTGTTGTTCTTTGCTGACAATATGATCTTATATCTAGAATACCCCAAAGTCTCTGCCAAGAGACTTCTGGAATTGATACACAAATTCAGCAAAGTTTCAGGTTACAAAACCAATGTACACAAATCAATAGCACTCATATATGCCAACAGTCAAGCTGAGAATCAAATCAAACACTCAATACCTTCCACAATAGCAATAAAGAAAGTAAAATATTTAGGACTATATTTAAGGAGGTGAAAGACATCTACAGGGAGAACTATAAAACACTGAGGAAGGAAATTGCAGAGGATGTAAACAAATGGGAAAACATACCACGCTCATGGGTCGACAGAATCAACATTGTTAAAATGTCTATATTACCCAAAGTGGTCTACAGATTCAATGCAATCCCCACTAACATACCAACACCATATTTTGCAGATCTGGAAAAAATAGTTCTATGCTTTGTATGGAACTAGAAAGGACCTCGAATAGCCAAAGCAACCTTAAGCAATAAGAACAAATCAGGAGGCATCACTTTACCAGAACTCAAGCTATACTACAAGGCTAAAGTAACTAAAACAGCATGGTACTGGCACAAAAACAGAGAAATAGACCTATGGATCAGAAGAGAGAAACCAGATATAAAACCATCCTCATATTGCCATGTGATCTTCAACAAAGCAGACAAAAAATACCCTGGGAAAAAGAATCCTTGTTCAATAAATGGTGCTGGGAAAATTGGAGAGCCACATATAGAAGACTGAAATAGGATCCGCACCTCTCACCACTCACAAAAATCGATTCATGATGGATAACGGACTTAAACCTAAGACATGCAACTAAAAGAATTCTAGAAGAAAATGTTGGAAAAACTTGTCTAGATATTGGCTTAGGCAAATAATTTATGAAAAAGACCCCAAAGACAATCACAGCAACAAGAAAAATTAACAAATTGGATTTGATTAAACTAAAAACCTTTTCTATACAGCCAAGGAAACATTCAATAGAGTGAATAGACGACCTACAGAATGGGAGAAAATATTTGCATGCTATACATCTGATAAAGGGCTGATAACCAGAATGTACACAGAACTCAGGCAAATCAGCAAGAAAATAACTCCATAAAAAAGTGGACAAATGATGTGAACAGAAACTTTTCAAAAGAAGATAGACTAATGGCCAAAAAACATGAAAAAATTCTCAACATCTCTAATCATCAGAGAAATGAAAATCAAAACCACAATGAGATATCACATAACTCCAGTGAGAATGGCTTTTATCGAAAAGTCCCAAAACAACAAATGTTGGCATGTATGCAGAGAGGCAAGAACATTCATACACTGCTGGTTGGATTGCAAACTAGTACAAGCTCTATGGAAAGTATTAATAGTGTGGAGGTACCTCAAAGAACTAAAAGTAGCAGTACCATTTGATCCAGCAATCCCACTACTGGGCATCTACCCAAGGGAAAAAAATACATGTGGAAATGACCCAAGCACCCATCGATGCATGGGTGGATTAACAAAATGTGGCATATGTATACCATGGAATATTATTCAGTCATAAAAATTGATGAACTACCTATGGTATTATCCTGGACGGAGCTGGAGCCCATTCTTCAAAGTGAAGTATCATAAAAATTGAAAAACAAACGGCACATATACTCCACATTAAAGTGGTACTAATTGATCAACACTAATGTGCACATATGGGAAATAACATTCATAGGGTATCAGGTAGGTGGTGGGGGGAGGGGATGGGTAAATTCACACCTAATGGATAAGGTGTGTGCTGTCTGGGAGCTGGGCATGTTTGTTGGGCAGTGCAAAGACAATTTATGTAACCAAAGCATTTGTACCCCATGATACTCTGAAATAAATAATTTATAAAAGTGGAAAAAAGACATGAACAGAAGCTTTCAAAAGAAGATAATGGCCAACAAAAACATGAAAAAATGCTCAAAGTCTCTAATCATCAGGGAAATGCAAATTAAAATCACAATGAGCTATCAGCTAATTCCAGTGAGAATGACGTTTATCAAAAAGTCCCAAAACAACAAATGCTGGCATAGATGTGGAGAGAAGGAAACAACACAGTTGAACTGCAAAATAGTACAACCTTTATGGAAAATAGTATGGAGATGCCTCAAAGAACTAAAAGTAGACCTAGCAGTTGATTCAACAATTCCACTATTGGGTATTTACCCAAAGGAAAAAAAGTCATTTTTATCAAAAAGACACAGGCAGTCAAGTGTTTATTGCAGTACAATTCACAATCGCAAAGATGTGGAATCAACCCAAGTGCCCATCAATATGTGAGTGGATTAATAAAATATGATATATGTATAAGCAGCCATAAAAAATGGTGAACTAATACCTTTTGTAACAACCTGGATAGAACTAGAGACCATTCTTCTAAGCAAAGTATCACAAGAATGGCAAAACAAACACCATATGTACTCACTATTAAATTGGAACTAATCGATCAACACCCGTGTACACATATGGTAGTAAAACTCTATGGAAACCAAGCAGGTGGGAGGGGGAGGAGGGGGCATGTAAATTTACACTTAACAGGTACAATGCACACTATCTTGGTGATGGGCACATTATAACTCTGACTTGAACTGTACAAAAGCAAAATGTAATCAAAATGTTTGTACTCCCATAATATTCTGAAATTTAAAAAAAAAGAGAAATTTTGATCAGGCAAAGGTGATAGATGCCCTTCTAAAATCTCTCTGATACTCTGCAGGACAGGTAGAGTTAAGCTGTTTTGTGACTGTGCATAAACTTGCTCTATCCAACTTGGTAGCCAGCCACATGTGGCTATTGAGCAATTGAAATGTGGCTAGAGCAACTTAGGTATGTTCTAAATATAAAAGATACCCAGGATTTTGAAGACTTACTATGAAAAAAATAATGTAGAATACTTCATTAATAATTTTAATTTTGATTATGGTTGAGATGATAATATTTTGAATATACTAGGTTAAATAAAATATATTTTTTAAATTATTTGTTTACTTTTAAAACATAAATATGGCTAGAAGAAAATATGGGGTGTCTCAAAAGTCTCCATAAGAAGGAAAAATTTTGTAATGAATATTTTGTAAATAAAGGTACATTTAACTATAATTTCCCATTTTTGCTATGTATGGCAACTTTTGAGACACCCTGTATAAAATTACATATATGTTTGCATTATGTTTCTTTTGGACAGCATTAATATAGACTTTAACAAAATCAAATATTCCAAAAAGATCATGCAATATTTTTCAATGATCTAGATTTCATGTTACTCTACAAATGGATGTAAATGTATTATTATTTTTTGCCTATAATGTCATAAAAGTTTTATTTTACAGTTAGAATAAGGTCTAGATGGAATATTTATTTATGCCTAGTGAAAATTATTAATGTACTTAGATTAAAAAAAATAAACTCCACAAAGCTAAAGAGAGACTAAGGGAATTATAGTTCTACTTCAAAAGGTAAACATTAAGGTTAATTATTAATAAAATAAATCTTAAAGTAGATTTTATTTATCCCATTGTGGTATGGGTACATTTATGTATATTTCATTGGGTTAATATTAAATATTTGGATGACTTAAATACAGATGTTTCTGTTTTTATATCCTTCCCTTCCAATGTAGTAAGGAAGACCAAAAGATTACTTTCAGTGGTCTCTGGGAGAAACTATGACATTTCACATTGAACTGCTTCTTGAGGTATGTTTCAAAATTGTGTACTAAAGTTTGCTAGTCTTTAGAGCATCTTATTTGACAGGTATATATTACTCTGCAATATTTCCATAGGGAACTATGTATATAAGCAGTAACTGAATCTGTGCCCTCTTTTGCATGGTTATGTGTACAAGGCATTATTTCCTAATAACATGGGAATGGTTTAAAATTTCATTTTCATTATTTGTATCACAAAGGTTACAGTGTCCACCCCTCTATAACCATTTTTATGCCCATTCCCACTTTCATTAATGCCTTTCAGCCATCACAGTTCTACACATGAACCAAAGAGCCAGGTGAAAGATGAAACACAGCCACACCCTCAACAACAATTTAGGCACCTCTTAGGTGTCAGGAACTGCACCAGCAGTTGTAAACATCCAGCTTCTTATTATATCTAAGTGAAACATATTAAACCATTTTTCATGAAACCCATGAAGAAGAGGTTATAATATTTGCTTCAAGACATACGCCTTGGTAACCGACAGCTTCACTCTGAAATTTGGAGGGAAGGGCTTGGCTTTGGGCCTGGGTTGTACTGATTTTCAACATCACTGACAAGTAGCACAAGAAAAGTAACACAACCACATTACCCACTTCCATGGCTAAAAATCTCAGTCGAGTTTCCTTCCTTGAAGTCATGGTTTGTGGATAGTGAGGGCAAGGCATCCAGTGTATTAAAGTGGAATATGTATGACGTGAAATATAAATGATTTGCTCCAAAGTCCTGAGTGAACTGAGATTGTGCATTGTAGTTTGGTTACTGAGATTCATAAAATCCTGCCATCTTCAAGGTCCGCTTCCTTAATACGGCTAAGAGGTCAGTCTATCCAATTTGCACCGAATGTCATATTAGGTTGCCCACATCCAAACTAATTAAGAACTATATTCGAACACATACTTTCAGACTAACTTACTTCTACATTTCAATCTCTACTCTTGATTTTTGTCTCCCCTTTGTATTCAACAAACTTTTATTGAGTATCTTCAATGTTCCAGTCATTGTTCAGCACAAACTCAAACAGTAATGCACAAAACATAAAAATTTCTGCCCTGCAGAGCTTATGTTCTCCTTAAGGAGTCAGAAATGGGTTTTGTTGCTTGAAATAATAAAATTCTGATGGTTGGAGAATTCTCAGTAAATTTTTAGGAATAAAGCAAAGATACACACCATAACAGCCCTATTATGCACCATAATGGAGAGCTTCCGTACCAAAATACAAGAAAAAAAAGTAAGAAGAGATATATGGGTTGGAAAGGAAGGGACAAAATCATTATGTTTTGCATCCAATAGGCTGGTATATATAGAAAATTTATTATAATCTAGAAGCAATAAGAGTTGATAAGATTATTTGGAAAATAACAACTTGGTACAGAAACCAACTTTCAGTAATATCAGTAGGAATACTATAGAAATCCCCAAAAAGATCTAATTCTCAACAAGAAAAAGCCATAATGTAACTAAAAAAATTTGAGAGAGAGAAAGAGAAGGCGCATCACGGAGAAGTTTATAAAACATTATTGAAGAATGGTTCTTGGTTTTTTTATCTGTCTGGTGAAGGGCTTAATAGTTAGTGATTCTTAACTCATTTTGAGTCATAGACTTTAAAACAAACTAGATTTTGGTAAAACCTATAGATCATCATCCTTAAAATAAATGCACATACATAAAACACTGTGGTGTTTGAGAGTGTTTGCCAGACCATGAAGCCCACCTGTCCTGAACTACATAACCTCAAATGTGCCCCAGACTCTAAAAAGATTATGTTTATCCCATTCTCATTGCTTTAAGATTGTATTAGTAGGATATAATCAAAATCAGAATGGTATCAAATATTTAAATTGATGAGGTGCTACTATTTTCCAGGCACTCTAAGCACTTTTTTATAGTATCATATTTAATCCTCACAACAAACTGATATTATAGTCACTATTATTTTTCCGTCTTTATGGATGAGGAAATGGAGACTCGAAGAGGTCAAGCAATTCCATACTCCAGTGTGGTCAGGCTCTTGGGATGTAACTTCACATAACTAACTGATGTACCATTTTTTTCCTCTTTTCTAGAAAACTTATCTCAGTTTATACACCTTGGTATGCATGTTTGATTAATGCTTGCCTCCCCAGTGAGTCATAAATTCCAAGAACAGAGACCTTAATCAGTTTTGTTAACCAATGTAGCCCCATTACTTGCACATGATGGAGGACTTAGTTATCACTCAATAAATATCGGCAGAATAAATTAATGAATAGGTGAAAGAATGAATGAATTATGAATGAATCCGTGTAGAAGTGTACAGCTTTTGAGTAGGAAAGCTTGGATTCCTGTCCAGATCTGTATGACCTCAGAGTCCCAGAGACTGTAAATGAAGGGATAAAACAAATAGAAAATGAAAAATACTTTAAGAGTAATAAAGTTGAGCATCAAAAAGAAATACACTAAATAATAGCATGAAGTCACGGAAGTAGATGAAACAGCAAAATATATTTAGGGGGAAAAAATTGGCTCTGAGCTCTCTACTGACCAAAGCTAAGAGAGAAAAATAAAGAATTACTTCCACTTCCAAATTCAAGTTTCTTCATCCCATGATGTGTCTCCTATTATAATCCCCTATATTTTCTCATCTTGCCTTAGGACTTTAAAACCCGGCCTTCTTTTTATATTCTCTTTAATAGAAATTGTTTACAGAAAGTTTGATGTCACAATGGAAAATCACCAGTTTCCCCAAGGTCATTTACTGGAAGGAATAGTGTGAGCAGAAGAAGCAGAAATGGGTCTGGCTGAGCAGTTCCCTTGGGGTGTAGGAAATTCTGCCCCCGGTGCTGAATGTTCGTGAGCTGGAACAGTGCAGAGGACAGGAAACACTCCTTTAGTTGGTTTCAACTTTGCCACCTTCCAGTAAGTCAGTACGTTCAAAATCGAGCGGGCCTTGAATGATTACATTTCACCCCCGCTAGGCCCTCACCACCTCCTTTTTGTTCAACACCTCACAGCCAAATAGTTCATTCATTGATTTATAAAGTATTAATAGCTGCTTATACTGCCTGTGTGTGTTGCATCCCAAGCCAGAGAAAAAGTCTGAGAATAAACGTGCAAAAAGTCAACTTGACGATGCACTCACTCATTCTCCATCGGGAAATACAGCATTTCGACTCTAGTTGATGCCTTTGTGACACACAATAGCTTCCGAACAGAATATAATGCATTACAACTGAATAGAATGTGTAGGGTACAGATTCCCTCTTTCCCTATTGTTGCTAACAGACCCCCTCATCTTAACAACACAAATATTCCAAGATGGGGTGTTAAAACTTCCAAACTGTGTCCAGACTAGGTCATTTAAACCATTTCAGGCATTCATGTGGGATGCATTCAAGACTTCCCTGAACAATTCTTTATTTCTACCGAAATGTTACAAGCATTCATTGTCCTTTTTACGAGTGAACATGGAACTCCTGAATTTCCAGCCATGACAGCCTTCTCTGCTTGTTTCTCCAGTGGCTTTGATTAGTTTTGAAATATCATTCAGAGACAGAGCAGAACAAAAAACAGGTACAAGCTCCCTTGGTACAGGGTCATTAGTCAGTGGAAAAGAAACAGGGGCAGGAAGGAGGTTTGGAGACTTGGGGAGATGTCAGAAAGGAAAGCATTATCGCAGAGTCTGAGGTTGTACTTAGGAAGTAGGGAAGGAAGAAAGATCAGCTTCAGCCTCCAAGGGAATACTGTACCCTGTGCAACTAAAAATACAGAAGGCAAGAAGCAGCCAATGAAGGATTTAGGGCACCCTCACATTCCTAGATATAGAAGGAACATATTGCAAAACATGTTCTTAAAAGTAGTTTGCTTTAAATTTAAAATCTCCACCAAGGGTACATTTTTCCCCTGAAAATTAATATACTTACATTCTTTACAGATTTATAAAACATTTGGTCAACTTCACACCAAAAAGGGGGAATATATATATATATGTATGGGAGAAACAGAGTAATCCCACTGTGTCATAATTTTTAAGGAATTAAAGAAGAAAAATTTTACTAATAAAGGTTAGGAATAAATGAAGTGGTGTTGTTAGCAGATGAGGGCTGAGGATATTAAGGTTAATATAATAGTTCTTAGGCAAGTCACCAAACATCTCTTTAGAAGTTGTTATGATATCACTTGCAAAATGCCCAGACGATGTCTGGCACATAATATGTGTTCGATAAATACAACTTATTTAAACTTGATACTACAGAGCTATTTTTTTAGCCAAACAGGGAAATTTGATAATGGACTGAATGTTTTCTCTGTTAGATGTGATAATGCAGTGTCCTTCACGTATGAGAACATTCTTAATTCTTAGAGCAGCACACTGAAACATTCAGGGAAGAAAAAGTGCGATGTCTGGGATTTTCTCTGAAATGCTTAACTAAGGAATTAAACAAAGACAGATAAAATGGGGCAAAAATCCCAATAACTGTTGAAAGCATGTTGATGTACACATGGGAGTTTCTTGTATTATTCTACTTTTGACTTTGTGTAAATCTTTCATAGTAAAAATTAAAAGGTTTGATACTATTAGTTAATATGTATATGTGTTAATACACTATATTTTATTATATTAATATTTAGCTATTGTTAGTTAATATAACATTATCCAAATATACAACTAGTTTTAAGTCTCTAATACATAAACTTTCTTGTCAACTAGGATTCTAACAACATTAATTCTCTCATGGCATTTTCCATAAAGAAAAGTACAGGAGGTAAGAGGCTCATCTTAAGAAATGACCTCTCTGGGTGGCAGAGGACCTCTCTTAACTCCCAAAACTACTGCAATGCTTAGGACTTTGTTCTGTCAAGTGCCAAAGCAATTAGAAAAAATTTTGCTTTGTGTGTATTGATTTTGTATCCTGAAACTTTACTGAATTCATTTATCAGTTCCAGTAGCCTCATGGTTGAATCTTTGGGGTTTTCTAGATATAATATCATATCATCAGCAAATAGTGAGAGTTTGATCTCTTCTGTTCCCATTTGTATGCCTTTAATTCCGCTCTCTTGCTTGATTGCTGTGGCCAGGACTTCCAGAACTATGTTAAATAGAAGTGGAGATAGTGGGCAACCTTGTCTGGTTCCGGTTCTAAGTGGGAATGCTTTCGATTTTTCCCCATTCAGTATGATGTTGGCTGTGGGTTTGTCATAAATGGCTTGTATCATTTTTAGGTAAGCCCCATCTATGCCTATTTTGTTAAGTGTCCTTATCATAAAAGGGTGTTGAATTTTGTCAAATGCCTTTTCTGCATCGATTGAGAGTATCATACAGTTTTTGTTTTTGCTTCTGTTTATGTGGTGAATTAC
>RJWJ010028861.1:0-21085 GCA_004363605.1 Indri indri | reverse complement strand
CCCTGAGTCGAGGGAAAGTCCGGAGGCCACTCAAGGCAGGCATTTGTGCCAAGAGCGCCCTAAGTGAGCGTCGGAGCATCACATGGGGAGCGTGTCCCCTAAACACCGGCTCCTCCAGTTCTGAGAGTGGGAAGGCTCCTGGCTGGGCTGGACATGGATCGGGAGGCGTCTGAGGGAAGGAAGCAGAGAATCGGCACTTTTGGTGCTTTTGCCAGGGTCACGGAGCGTCTGGCCTGGGCACAGCCCAGGAAGGTATCAGGAGCCACCCAGCCCATGAGCGAAACGTGGGACTGATCCCATTTCTTCATTAATGATGTGACAATCCCAGAGGGACACAAAGAAGGCCTTCTCATAAACCACCCCGCAAGCACACCAACGGACCCAAGGTCATTTGGCACATGACCGGGGGTCACTGAAGCCTCAGCCGCCGCCTTCCTTTTCATCGCCACGCATGATGAATGGGACAGTGAGTCAATCCGCCTGCAGAGGGAACACCGCTCCCCAAAGGAGCCCTGGACTGGGGCCGGGGCTGGACGGCAGCTCTGCCCAGGACCGCGAACCTTGCCGGGTGACCTTGGCAACCTTTCTCCTTCTCCGAGCCTCAGTCTCCCTTGTATCATAGAGCGCAAGGATTGAACTAGGTGGCTTCTAAAGACTCTTCCGGCTCAGGAAGTGCAGGGTCCAACCCTGAACTCACACAACCTTGAAAATGAGCGCCTCACTCGCCTCGCCCTCATCCTGGCCCATGGATACTGTCTTTATCTGAAATTTTGGTATTTTATTCATCATGGATTTTTTAGCTTTAATTTTGATTTTTTAAAGTAGACTTAATTTTTTAGAGCAGTTTTAGATTTACAGAAAAATTGAACAGAAAATACAGAGTTCCCATGCATTCTCTCTCCCTCGGGGCGCAGTTTCCACCTATGATTGACAGCTTGCGTTAACACGATACGTGTGTTCTAATTCGTGAGCTGCTGCTGATACACTGGTATTAACTGAAGCCCATAGTTTACATTAGGGTTCGCTCTTGCTGTCGTTTATTCTATGGGTTTAGAAAAATGTGTAATGACACGTCTCTGCTATTACAACATCAGGCAGCATAGTTTCACTGCCCTAAAAATCCCCTGGTCTCACCTGTTCACTTCCTTCCACCCCCACCCCCCGCCAAACCAGCCACTGGCAACCACTGATCTTTTTATTGTCTTCATAGTTTTGCCTTTTCCAGAACGTCATATCATTGAATCACACCGTATGGAGCCTTTCGGATGGGCTTCTCTCACTTAGCAGAATGATTTAAGTTTCCTCCATGTCTTTCCATGGCTTGACAGCGCGTGTCTGTTTAGTGCTGAATGGTATTCCATCGTCTAGCTGTCAGTTTACTCATCCATTCACCTTCTGAAGGACATCTTGGTTGCTTCCAATTCCTGTCTTTATTTGAAATTTTGATATTTTGTTCATTGTGCATCCTTTGCATTAATTTTGCAATGATTATTAAAAAATATCATTTAAATTTTACTTATCTTGATTACTGAATTTTTTGAAGCCCTTTACATTTTGTGCATGGGGCACACCCTAGTGCTGGCCTGCTCTTGCCTCTGTTTGCTTGGTACTTAGAAGTGAGGGGCAGACAGGTGACACAAGGATAGAGCAGAATCCAAAAGATGCTGCCCCGGCACGGGTCGGGGCACCAGGGGCTCCGAACCCCTTTTAGGGGAGTCCTTGGGGACTGATGCAGCTCCTTCTACTCACTACCTCTGCAGCCCCCTCCATCCCTCCCTGCCTCCAAGCACTGCCCCACACCCCGTCCTCTCCGCTCAATCCAACCTCGGATAGCCATGCCAAGACATACCCTCTCAAACAGCTGCTTTTGGCACGTCTGTCCTTGAGAATCCACACGACTCCTTGGTGGCTTCTGCATCTGGTCCAAACTCCCTGGCATCGGAAGGAGGCCCTTGCGCAGCCCGCCGCCCCCAGGTTGGGTTTTCCACAGCCTCCCACCACACCGGCAGCTTCACTTGCTCTCCCTCCCTTACCTCCTGGCTCTTGTTCATGCCGTGTCCCCACCTTGGATGCCCTCTTCAAGAAATGGCAAGGTTGAGAATTCGATCTTTCCCAAATCAAGAGATCTTTCTTTGAATAGAACAGTTTTCTCAGCGATCTTACATGTAAAAGGAATCCAAGCAGACCAGCTCTGCCTGGAGTAGGCGATTCCCTCTTCTTTCCCCGGGTACCACTGTCAGAGCACGCGGAGTCAGGAAAGCACTGGTGCGGTGGACAGAACCCGGGCTTTGGTGTCAGAGTGCCTGGACCTGAGCGCTGGGTGCCCCCCCGCGCGCCCTCTGTGGCACTCTCTAGCACAGCACAAAAAATCGGTGGCACTTGTGCATCTGCCTTCCCATCAGACCCAGGAACCTGGTCTAAGTGTCCTCCCTTCATCTATCCATTTACTCAACTAGCATTTACTGAGCACCTACTAATGCCACTGCTATTTCCTGAGCACCTGCTATGAGCCAGGCACTATTCCAGGCACCGGGGATGCAGGAGTGGATGAAATGCATGAGTCCTCGCCCTCCTGGAGCTGACACCGCAGCGAGGGGAGACAGACAAGAAAGAAAATAAATAAATACGCTACAGGGAGTGAGTAGATGGGAGGGAGTGCTGTGGAGAAAAGGAGGACAGGGAAGAGCATCGCAGCTTAGACGCAGAGGCAGGGAAGGTCCCCCTGAGAAGATGACATTGGAAGCCGGAGCTGAAAGCCGTGAGCACAGCTGGAAGAAGAGGGTGACTCCAGGCCAAGGGCAGAGCAAAGACCAAGGAGTGTGCCTGGCTCGCTGGGGAAGGGCGAGAAGGCCGCCGTGGCTGGGCCGTGTGAGCAGGAAGGACACGGGAGGAGATCAGGGACACTCAGGGACGCATCCACGCCAGGCAGGCCTGGTAGGCATCGTAGAGTCCTTGGCTTCTCCAAGTAGTGAGTAGAAGGTTTCAAGCAGAGAAGTAACAGGCACAAGTTAGGTGTTTAAAAGAAGGTCTGTGTTGAAAGTTCTCTGTGGGCCACTCAGATCCCCCCCACCCCGGTTGGCATCCCAGGAATCTGACTGTGATGCGACAACTATACCCAGGGAAAATCCAGATTTTGTGGGACTTAAAGCTCAAACAAGTAAGGAAGTCTCGTTCAAGAAAAAGAATACAGGCTGGGGGGTGGGTGCTCACACCCTATTCCCAGCAGTTTGGGGGGCGGAGGCAGAAAGATCACTTGAGCTCAGGAGGCTGAGGTTGCAGTGAGCTAGGATCCTGCCCCTTCTTCGCTCCAGCCCGGGAGACAGTGAGACTTTGTCTCTAAAAACAACAACAAAAACAGAATACAAAATTACAAATACAAGACAGACCTGCAAGCGACAGGCCCGAGGTGTGGGCTTCCTCAATGTCACACGATGTTTGCCTTTTGCTATAGCATTCACGCGCCTTTGCCCTCTGACTGCCCGTGGGGTTCAGCCAATGGCAGGAAGCAGTGAGGGCTGGAGGGTGGGAGGAGAGTGTTCATTCCTCTGGCAGTGGCGGCGCCCTCCACTCAGGGCACAGCTCGGGTCAGGGGCCTCCCGCTCTGGCTGGGTCCCAGTTGCTCCAGGAGCTTGATCAATCCTTGCTGGTTCTTGGCGAATGGCGCCTTCGTTGCACACTCCCCTGTTGCCCTTCTGAGTGTGCCGGGACCCGGCTGGTACGCTCACTCTGGCTGCGTTGCCAAGAGCGGGAAGCTAGGAGGCTGCTGCGGGAAGCCGGGCCAGAGAGATGACAGTGGTGTCAGGAAACAGACAAGACTCAAGGACGACTGCAAGGGTTTTCAGTGCGATGCCTTCTCCTGCACCTGTACCCACCTCTCCGGTCGCCCGTCTGGTATATCAGAGAAACTCGAGAAGCTGTGGACCAGAACCCCACTATTTTTCTATCTGACTTAACCTTCTGAGTCTCTGCTTCCTCATGGATAAGATGGAGATGAAAAAATACTTTTTCTGAAGAGCTCCTGGAGGCACCCAACCTTGTCGGCGGCACCGGGTGGGTGTGTCTCTGCAGGATTCACCGGGCGGTCTCCGCACAGAATCAGCAAGTGCTCTCAACCTTCTGCCACGCCCACAGTCAGAATCAGGACACCTCTGACTCGGTGCTTTCTACCGTTTTCTCCGACGTTGGTGTCGGCTCTCTTCAGCTTGACTTCAGACTTCGGCAGGCCACGACCCTTGCCCTCTCCTGAACCCCGCGGAGCCAAAGTACAGTGGCGTCAGCCTCAGAACTGTAGAACTCTATCCGTGCTATCTCTTTTCTGTTTTATTTTATTTTTGATTGACAAATAATGATTATATGTGTTTATGGGGTACAGTGTGATGTTTCGATACATGTGTATATTGTGAAATGTTCAAATCAGGCTAATTAGCATACCCATCCCTTCAAATACTTATCATTTCCTTGTGGTGAGAACATTTAAAATTCTGCCTTTTAGTTATTTTAAAATATAAATACATTATCTTGTCTGACCCTGACAAATCCCAGAAAGTGGCACTAACATCATCTCCACATTCTAGACGAGGAAACCGAGGTATGCGGCGCTGAGGGAAGCTGCCCGGGGTTACACCTCGCTAGCAGCAGGTCAAAGGTTCAAAGCCGGACCCGTCTGACCCCACAGCCAGCCCTCCATGGCTGCCTGTGCTTCCTTTTTCCATATACGCACTCAAGAAATATTTGCTATTGATTAACTGGTAGACCGCTCATTAATACTTCCAAGACTGTCTCTTTGTGTCAGTCTGTTTTCCCCAAATGCAACTCTACGGAACAATATATTGATCATTCCCTATAATAATTTGTTGTCTGGTGATGGTGACTTACAAACTGCCAATTGCCCAGAAGGAAAATGAGAATTTGGGCTGTTCAAATATCATCTTTTTCAAGGAGCGGGAGTTGTTAACGCCCCGTTGTAGCGTGCATTCTCTTCCCAGGATGCAGGGCACACAGGGTGAGGGGCCATCTTGCCTGACTGTGGTGGGGGTGATTGGGCCCTGGGACCCCAAGCCTGGTGCTGGGCTCTTCCCTCTCCTCCCTCAGCGCCGGAGCCAGCTGGCTGACAGCCTGGTATCTAAGGATAGATGCCTGTCAAGTGGTCCCCGTGTTGTGACAGTAGGCAATTGTGACTTATTTCACAAGGAATCAACAATAAACTTAAGCAAAGCGGGGGGAAGATCAGAGAATTTAGGATGACAAAAGCACTGAAGTAATTTTGTCGATGGATTTTTAACTAGAGGATTAAGAACAGACCATTTCGAAGGAAGAAATACACACACAAACACACACACACAGAATTCCTAAATCTGCACTATCCACCTCCCCCCAACTCCGATAGGCAAGAAATTCCTCTTCTTCTAAAGCCATAATTTAAAAAAAAGAAAAAAAAACTCGCTTCCTCCAGGAAGCCCTTCAGATTTCTCCGCTGGACAGAACGACTTGGTCCTCCGAGCCTCCTTCTCGCTCCCTTCAGCTAGCCCTCTCTGAAGGCACGCCAACTCTTACCGACCTGAGTTCTTTGTGAGCTCGTCCCATCTGCTCTTTCACAGATGAGGCGATGAAATTGCACACGTCTGTGTGGCATTGTGCACATGGTACAGTTCACTAAATAAAACGTGTGTGCCAGGCACACAAGTGTAAGTATTGGCGCCCAGCACCCTCAGGGCAAAGCAGAGGTAAATCGTGCCCACCCCACAGATAAACACCCAGAGGCCTCTCTCTGTTCAGTTCTGCAAGGCCGGTGCAGAAACCTCACCCAGCAGGTGAGTGCCTCGCCTGCACCCCAACCTCCCCCTCCTTCCTCTCTGAGACCAGCTGTGAACAATTTCAAATTTTGCATGAAAAGCCCTTTGCTTGTACCTAGATGTTTGACCCAACTATAAATAGAGTATAATTTTGTTTTAGAAATTGAAATTAGAGAACCAAAAGCACTCTGTTTTGTTAGTAACCATAAGCACAGAGTGAGGTGTGGCGGAAAGAGGCCTTGACCGCCTGGGTTTGGGTCAAACAGGCCCGGTTTTAGGTTCCCGCTTTGCTGTTTCCCAGCCATGTGAACACGGGCAAGTACCTGTGTTTTTTGCTCGATAAAGTGGGGATAAAAAAACCTGCCTCTGAGGATTGCTAGGGATTGAAGAGATGCTGTTTGTGAAGCCCTAAGCACAGGGTCTGCTTCACGGTAAGCCCGCGATAAGAAAGAGAATCACACCTGCTGGGGGCAGGAAGCCGCCATCTGATGTCCCCCGCCATGTCTGATTTGGGGCATTTCACTCCCTTCCTCTGGTCCTAAATTTCTCTACTGACCAAACAACTGGGCGAGATGGTCCCTTGTCCCCTGCACTTCCAAATGCCTGCGAGACAATATTTCTCTCATTCCCTTAGCCCTGGAAAAAACCCAGCATAGGGAACAAGAGCGTCGTGTGAAGGCAGGCAGCCTGTGTGCAGATCCTGACTCCATCACTGCCTGCGTGTGGCCGTGAGCAAATTATTTAGCTTTTCTCAGCTTCAGTTATCTCATCTATAAATAAGGAAAATAATAACTATACAACCTTTATAAATCCAGGGCCCCGTGTGGTTCAGGCCTGTTTAGCAGCCAAAAATAATTGAAAGAGAATTCCATTTTTACTAGAGACTCTCGAATAATACACAGTATCTACCCCCATCCCTTCCTTCACTCCTTAGCCCTCTCGCGGTCCCCCAGCTGCTCCGGAGCATCCTGCACAGCACGGCCGTGACACACTGCTCCGGCCCCGCATTCACGAGGCTGTTCCAGGAGAGGGTTGGAAGAGGTCAATGCAGAGGACAAATTCAGAATTGTCTTCATCAGGAGCAGGTAGGGTGGCCCAGTATGCAGATATTCCCAAGTAAACAAGAAATAAGTTTTCTCTTGTCACTCCTAAGTGTCTACAGGGAGGATAAAATGACATGATTTATATTAAGCCGTCAGCCCAGCATCTGACATACAGGAAGTGCTTGAGCTATGAGTGGCATTATTAATGGCTTTGGGGAGCCCGCTGGTATGCCTGGACCTATTCCACCCCTCCCGCCCTCGCCGCCTCTGTCTGACTGTTCCTTTGCGTGGATCGGGGGTCCCAGGAGCAGCGCAGCCAGGATGTACAGAGATGTATGGAAAGAGATTCATTAGGAGGATCGGTCTCGTGGTTGTGAGGCTGAGCAGTCCCCCAATCTGCCATTAGCAAGCTGGGGACCCCGGAAAGCCACTGGTGAAATCCAGTCCGAGTCTGAAGGCCCGAGAGCCGGGAGCACCACTGTCTGAGGGCAGGAGAGGAGCAACTTAAACAAACAGCACATCCACGCTTCTTCCACCTGTCTGCTCAAGCCAGGCGCTCTGAGGATTGGACAACCCACCTGCAGTGGGGAGGGTGACCTTCTTGACTCGGTTCACCGATTCGAATGCCAGCCTCTTCCAGAAACATCCTCGCAGACACACTCAGAATCATGTTTTCCAGCTCTCTGGGCACCCTTCAGCCCACTCAAGTTACAGGTAGAATCCACCATCGCAACCTCACTGAACTCCATGAGGTCACATCCCGTGCCTATGCCTGGGACACCCTGTCATTTCTTCCTCAATGACACTTGGGCTCCCCACCAACCCTCCCTGCCTCCCAGGAAGGGGAGTGTTTCTGGTCCGTTTCTGGAAGGGTGTCTGCACCTGCCCCCCCAGTAATTCCCAGCTGCCTCTCCCCTTTCACAGAAGGCCTCCATTGTTGTCACCACATGAAGAGTCACCCTTTCTTTCTCATCGGCGTGGCAGGTGCTGGTGATTCAGGGCGGACGAGTCCACCCCACCTCAGCGTGCAGCCCGCAGGAGGACAAGGGCCGAGCCCGGCAACGAGCTCCGCAGAGCGTCTGGCCCTGGCCAAGAGATGCCAGAGAAAGGGCTACCTGCGTGTCCAGGCCCGAGTCAGGCTCAGGGGGGCATGCGAGAGAAGCCACAGGGAGACAGAGCCTTCCAGAAGCAGTGGAGCTGCTCAGCAGGCACTGACAGGCACAATGACGTGCACTGAGTGTCGCGGGATCCGTCTAGAGCTCATTTAAGGCAAAAGCGTGAAGTTTAACTTAGTGCCCTTCGCGTTGTCTGTTCTCTCGCCCCAACCCAAGACTGGGGCCTCCTGGCTGCCCCTTTACCTCCCATCAAACTCGCACCTTAAAAACCTTAATTTCCCACACGGGGCATAAATGACCAAGAATAGAGCCTGCTGTGACACCCTGCAGCCCCCATGGACGTGAGCGTTCCAACACGCCCCGAACCCTTCACAGTCAATGACATGCCAGCGGGGAAACACCGGCGTCACCCACGGCAAGGGAGGGGCTGGCGTGGGGTGGGGAGGCCATCTCAGGCCCAGAAACTTCTCCACGCACGGAGGTCAGCGCTTCACTCCCGATAAAGCTAGATCTGGTTTTCTTGAGGATTCTAACACTGATGGGGAGTGGTTGGAAATAACGTTCAGTAGGAGGAGATACTTTTAATCCTTTCTGGCAGGAAAAGAAAACCTTAAAAAAGCACTTTTTCAGCTGGATCCATGGTCGCTGCTCACATGGGAGAGGAGTAGCATGTATGGAAAGAACTTGCAGGTTTGGGGGACCAGACAACCCGCTGCGTCGCCAGTGAGACGAGGCCTTCCAGACCCCAGATGAGGCCACAGGAACAACATCCATGGTGAGAGCACAGAGCCTGACCGAGAAGTTCCAGAATGCCTATCACAGGGGGTTCGTGGAAGGGATCCAGGGAATTTTCCCAGGAAAAGAGTAGTCTGGTGGTCTTTGGTGAGGGATGAAGTTTGAGGGGGGAGGATAGAGGGTTCTGTTAAGAAGTTGACGGTGGGGGTGAGGTTTAGATATTCACGAAGCCCTTGTGTAGACTGCTGGGTGGAAGTCACAGGGGCGTGGGTCTTAGTAAGGACGTGGGTTTTGCAGAAAGAACCTTCTGAGGCCAGACCTGACCAAAGAACAGGAGGAATGTCTGCACATCCAATTGGAGTGGGCGGACTAGCAGCAAGGGGAGGTCTGTGGACGGGACAGCTGGACGAATGGATAAATGGGTAGATGGACGGATGGCAGACAAGCATATGTACGTATGTACACTCGGACAGTTGAACAAATGTGTGGACGGCTGGACAAACGCGTAGGAATGGATGGGGGAGGGAGGGGCGTACAGACAGATGTGCCCAAGGATGTATGGATGACGGACAATGGCTGGATGCCCTCAGAGCTGCCCTCCAATTCTGGGCATCTACAATCGCACGGCAATTTAAGCAAGGAATACCTAGTCTTTGGGATTTCACAGACCAGTAAAATAGAGGCAATTGACATAAAGTTACCAGCTTTTAATTTTTTCAAGTTAATAACATCAGTGTAACAACTGTCATCTATTGAAAAAGATGAAACAACCTAGAATGAAATAAAGAACAATCCTTCCACAACAAGAATCTTTGATAACCTTTTCCCCCCTCTCTCTCTACACACACACACTTTACATTAATATTATTGTATATTACATTGCCCTCATTTTTCTTATTTAATACACCCGGATTGGAGTGCATAATGACGTCTGCAGTAGTGACTTAGGCATACATTATTCGTGACTTTTCAACTACATATCCTGAGCCACCGACTATAATGACCCTAAAAAGGGATAAATTTATACCAGGCGTCAAAAATTCCACTGCCTTGGAAACCAGGCAGATGATATCCATGAAGCGGATGGAGCATGGAGATTGTGGGATGGAGACCTGCAGAAACTGTGCTCACCCAGTGTCCTCCGTTCCAGCTGACTGTCACCGTGCAGGAAGGCAAACCCAGTGCTGCTGGCTAGAGTTTCTGATCCAGCGAGAGAAGCTGGAAATACAAACTTTAAGAAGAATCTCTTGATTTTAAAATACCTGCAACTGATGTTTTTCTAAATTGACCTGTGTTCTGGCCAATAAAAACGCACACACCTGTGGATCGGATTTGGCTCGTGTGCCTTGGGTTTGCAACCTCTGGTTAGATGCTGGAGTTGGGATGGGAAGTGATGGGCAAAGGTATCGAAAAGAACAACCGAAGAGCTTCTCTGATTAACACTGGGGTGACGGGGGCACCAAGAAGGCCACCAGATCCCTCCTGCTGGTGAGTAATTTCCCTGCAGTCTATTTCCGGAGGAGCTGTAATTCGGTCTCTGAACAACCTATGATTTACATCCCGGCCGGTGTAAAAGATATTGTGCGGAGTCTTCTGAGTGTGCTCTGTGTGTTTGTATAAATCTCCCTACTCAAAATATCTCCCACAGTTGACTGACAGCCCATGTAATTTAGCAGAAGGCTAAAAATTAAAATCTTCGAGCCTGCTGAGGGAGCGAAAGAATACAGTAACACTACGGTGCCGCCCCCTCGCCCAGGCCCGGGCTCAGCAGATGCCAGGGCTGTTCATTTTGGAGACGGAACAAAATATTTGTATTTAGATTTATTAAGTCATTATTCCACCATTTGTTCCAGTGCGCTTTATTAAAACCAGATCTCATCTCTGTTTTGAAAGTATTACCTGATTTACATAAGCTGGTCCCAGCCCTAATTATGGCTTCCTTTGGTGTCTTTTCATTCTGAGGGAGGTTCGCTCTCCCCCTCCTGTTTTTTGTCGCCTGCCTTTATGGCCCATATGTCTGCCTCAAGATAGCAAGAATCCTCGGCCTATAAATAGACGGCTCGGAGCAGCCCTGCTGCCAGTTATCTGTCCACACATCAACATTACCATAATTGCAACAGCGAATGTGTAATCTCTCTAATCACACGTTCCAGTAGGAAAACTGGATTGAGTTTCATAAATTGTATAATTTGAGGCTTTCCTGAGCTAACCACTGGGCAGGAAGGCTGTGTGGGTCTCCAGGGCTTGTCTGCCCCTCAGCCCGGCTGGGCCTGCCCAGGGCAGCAGAGTGACTCACGCCTGAGGCAGTGCCACCCTCGCTCCAAGGCGAGGCCGCCTGGGGAGTATGAGAACAACTTTTGGGGGACTATTATGAGCCAGGCAGTTAGCACTCACTCTCTTCTTTTAATTTTTATTCTGTTAGGCTTTGGGGGGAAAATATCGTAAATATTCCCATTATACAGATGAAGACATGAAGGCTCAGAGAGGTTAAGTGAGTTTCCAAGGGTCACACAGCAAGTAGCTGGGACTCAGAAGCACATCTGAGATGTCACATATCACACTGTTAACATAGCTTTCATCTACAACATGGCACCGTTGAAGGCTTCAGTTTTTGTTTCTCCAAAATGCTTTCATTTCTGTCATTTTAGCTAATTCCCAACACTAACCAGGAAGATGTCTTTACAGATAACAAAAGCGAGACTCAGAGAGGTCAAGAACACTGTCCAGGGTCACAGAGATTGCGAAAGTAGAACTTGGGTTCAATTCCAGGCTGACTCCCACACCTGTGTGCACCCTTCCAGAAGCCTCCACAGCCCAGATGCTTTCTGGGTGTCCTTCTCTCCTGTTTCAGAGCCTTTGTTTTCTTTGCCAGCCTCTCAGAAGGATGCTGTAATCAGGCTGTTGCCAGCGGGCAGGGCCCTGGAGGAAGTGGGGGAGAGAGAGGGTCAGCCTTCTGCCAGCCTCCCTCCCCAGCCCCCCAGGACAGCTCGCCCAGACCTGGTGGGGACTCAGGGAAATTGCCTTGGAAGCCCCTCCAGAGCTGCTGGAGAAAGGGCTTCCTTTGTTTTGCATTACGAGCTTCCTCCGGGCAATGTTGTTCACACTCAAGGTCCCCTGAGCGGCTGATGACACCCTGATAGATGCACTGGTCCCCATAGACCAAGCTCTGCTCCTGCCGTTCCCGGTAATTGCCCAGCTATGCAAAGTTTAGGTGTCTGTTAGTTGCCGTGAACTGAGTGCTAATCCGAGGATGGCACTGTCGTCAGGAGGGTCCCTCAGCTCTGCTGCTCCTGCTCTCCTCTGCCTCTCTCTCCCCACCCCCCGAAGGAACCATCTAATCCAACTCCCTTAATTTTTCCAGATGAGGAAACTACACTCAGAAAGGGGAAGAGAGCTGCCCCGGGTCATAGCCAATCCCAGGTTCTTTTCTGTGGTGGTGCTGGGCCGCCCGTGTGCACACGCAAGTACCGGAACGCACGTGCACGTGTACACGCGTCCTCCCATACTCTCATCCCTGCATTATTGACTGGGCCTCCAGGCTCCTTCCTCCCGGTCCTGAAGTGCTCCCTGCCAGTGCTCTAGATGTCTCCTCTCCCCTGCCCTGTCCCCAGAGTGTCCCTATGCCTCAGAAGGAAACTCCATCCTCACGTGGTTGTCACTGCCCCCGAACCACGAAGTGACCTTGGATCTTACTGGGCATAAGAGCTTGGCCTGGGCCGTGGAGACGGAGACAATGCACACTTTCACTTCCCTGTGTGGGGGCTGTCAGCACCAAAGGCAGACCCAGAAACAACCAGGCTAAGTGGGATGAGACCTCCCAGCAGGCCACTGCACAGGGCATCTCCTGGGAGCCAACCGGACTGATGCCACCCAAGGTGGGGTCCACAGAGCAACTGGCTGTGTCAGCATCACCTGGGAACGAGTTTGAAATGCAAACCCAGGGGCCGACCCCAGACCTACTGAATCATATTCTTTGAGGGGAGGGGGGACTCTGTGTTTCAACAGACGCACACCCAGGTTTGAGAATGACAGTCTGGATCCAGCCTATCCCTAGAGATCCTTCCCAGATGGAGAACTCTTGAGGCTGCGGATCCCAAAGGTGCCAGGACTTAGCCCAGCACAAAGCATGCAGGGAAAACCACAGACCTCGTGCCCCACTCGCAGCGGCACACCTCGCCTCCAGTACTCCTCACTGCGGGCCGGCTCTGTCCTCCCAGGACCCTCCCTGTGCCCTGCACCTCGGAGCTTCAAGCCTGACCTCTCCCCACGCCCCGCCCCGTGGTTGTAACCAGAGCCTCTCCTGAGCTTTCTTAAGCAGAGTTCCTTTCCCCTCTCCGGGCTTCTGTAGCACATCGAAAATAATGCTCTTAGAATGAAAACCTATTGCCTTATGCTCTACAGGCAGGGCATGGGTCTCCTCTGCTAGACCAAGCCCTACAGGCTCCACAGCTCCTGGCAACGCCTGGCACATAGTAGGTCCACATGTGTGTGTGTGTTAAACCGCAATCACACTGACCACTGGGTCCTCAAGGACCAAGCTCTGTGGCAAACTATGTGAATGTTCCAGACCCACAAGGAGATGTCGTCATTTTACAACCAGCAAGGGCTCCAGGCTCCCTTCATGCTTTTGCCATGGGGCCTGAAGGCTGACCGCAAGGTCATCTGTCAGGCCACATCAGGGAGCCCGGGCTCACTCTCCTCCCCAGGTTTCCCCCAACACCCACCCATACCAGCCTCTGGCCAAGACCACCCTGCTGAGACCCATCGGGCCTGGGCCTAACACCTTAGTCACACCTGTGGTTGACCTCCTGTATCACCCCTGACTCAGAGCCGCAGAGAGCTTGTCCAGGGCTCACAGGCAGCTCTCCTCCCTCTGTGAAAAACAGCCAAGCAGCATGGGAAAGTTGGGCCCGTGGCTCCCTGGGGCACCTCCCAGAGTGTTCGGTCTCCTCCAGGCCCCCATGAGGGGCCTTCCTTGGTGGGAGGTGGTCAGAGCACCCACCCCACCCCCCAGCAAGCTCATGGCCACATTCTCATTGCCTCAGGATGCAGAGGTGTCCTCGGCCCTGGGGGCCTTGGGACTCACCTGACTGGTGCAGCAAGTTGCCCCAGATGGCCCTCTGGTTCCACGTCCGCCCCCACCCACCTCCGCCTCCCCACGCTCTGAATGCGGCTTGCCCAGGTGGCGCTCATGTGCTCTCTGCTGCCTCGGGGACCTCGCGCATGCTCTTCCCTCTGCCAGCAATCCCCTCACCCCTTCAGCATCTCAAACACAACCCCAGGAGTTGGGGGGCAGGTACAGGGGCTTGGCTGGGAGTGGGATGAGAAAGGGGACAATTGTGCAGTGAGATGACGTGGGAAAATACAGAGACAATAAAAATCAACAGTCCTGCCACACACCTGCTGAGTGACTTTGAGCGAGTCCCTTTCCCAGTCTGGGCCTGTCAAATAAAGCTTCGGGTTCTCCAATCACGAGAAATGAATTAGTGGTGTGTTGGGGATGTTATGTACGTGTCGGAGAGAGAAAGAGAGATTCCGCCAAACACAAATGGGGCCCGTTCACCCGCATTCCGCTTCACATCCTTTTCTTTAGTTCCCAGCGATGCGGCCTGGCCTGCTCGGTGAGCCCCACTTTCTGGCACCCGAGGGGTGCGGGGTCCTCTGCAGAGGTCCTGCCGCTAGGCCCCTCCCTTGCCTGGCCAGTGCCTGGCGGGATTAGCAAAGCGTCCCGTGTCTGCTCTAGGGGAGCCCTCGCTCTCCTCTGCCCGGAGGAATGTGCTCCCTGGAAGGTCTGGAAAGCACCCTGCGGTGGAAGGTATGGCACGGGGGACCACATCGGAGGCTTGGATGGCAGGTAAAAGATCGGTTTGTGTCTTTGGCAACCCCAGCCAGAGTGGTGTCCTGTTACCAGTCTCCCTCCTGGCTGGACCTGGCGCCCCTGGAATGTGACCTAGATGAGTGGTGAGGCTTCCTGTTGATACTCGTCCCAGCAGGGGTCCGGGGGCTTAGCTGCTTCTCAAGTTTCACAACACCTGGGGCAGGTTTCGCTCAGCAGGAGCTCCTGGTGGTGCAGGGGCAGGGGCTTCCTGCCTGCAGAGCCAGGCCCTCCTCTGCCCACCGCCAGGGGCAGAAGGTGGATTCCGGCCAGGCCCAGGTCAGGAGGTGCCCCAGGCACTCCCTGGCCCTCCTCCCGCCCTCCAGGGAGGGGCCCACAGCCTGGAGGACACTGGTGGGGGAGGAAATGGTGGTGGGCTGGGGGCAGTGGGGGCCATATGGCTGTCCCTTCCCCAGGTGAAAGTGTGGAGAGAGGCACTAGGCTGCCTGAAGCCCCGCTATGTGCCAGGCCACATGTTAAGACCTTTCCCATATTCCCTGTCAGCTTCGCCACGCACCCAAGAGAAAAAGTGAGGACCAGGGAGATGAATGACTCGCCCAGGATTAGAACTGTGCTGTTTTTTCCCAAAGTTCAGGACTCCGACCTCTAGTCCAATGTCCTGTCTGCGGGCCGTGTGCCCAGCCTGAGCTCCCTGAGTGCGACACAAGCAAATGCCTCAGCTCAGTGACGCGGGCAGCCAAGTCTCCAACAGCCCATTCAAAGGGCTCGGCTAACTCCGGGGTGTCCTGAGGCCGCTGGCCTGGCAGGGAATACGCTCCCGCCTTCCAGCCTCGGTGGGAGCTGTGTCCAGCTGGGCGGTGACTCAGCGGCCCTCATTCCCACTTGTCTGAGAGGTCAGGCCTCTCTCCCCTGCTGTCACTTGGCTCCGTTGGCCATCTGGGGCTGCCCCGGCAGCGCGCCGCCCGTCAGCGAGGCCCTGGGGCCTGGCCAGCCTTCCCATGGTGCGGCCACGGGATCTGCCCTTGTCGTCAGGCCACGGGATCTGCCCTTGTCGTCAGCCCACTAACCTGTCCCCGGAGACCTGAGAGCCATTTCTAAGTTCCTCTGGCCAGTCCCAGAGGCCCTGTCCTGTCCCCAGAAGAAGCCGACCTCCCAGAACAAAGAGCTTGCTTGCCAGGTTCAAGGGCCACCCGCCCACTCAGCGTGAGTCCTCTGGTGTGTGAAGAAGATTTGGGCCCAAGCGGGGCAGCAAAGCCAGCGAGGGACGTGGATCCTGGCTAGACTTTCGGGGGCCGTGTGGGTAGGCGAGCGACGGTGAGGCCGTGCAGGTATAGGGCACATACCTGTCTGCTCGCGACCAGGAAAAACATCACACCACATGCCTGTTCCTAACCCAGGGTTGGCGTGGCAGCGTGAGCTTGAGCAAGGCCTGTGAACTCTCGATCCCGTTTCCACATCTGTGGACTGGGCACGCTAACACCTGCTGGCCAGGCCTGTTCTACACGGAAACATACAGCCCTTCTATTGAGGGCCTGGTGGAAGGCCTGCCCCAGGGTGCTCTAGATGTAGGTATTTCTCTCCCTCTCATGTGTGAGTCCCACACGATTTGTGCAATCTTTTATTGGTCCCATTTCATGCTTGTCACCCTGGGATCCTGTGGGAAAGGACCTATGAAGTCCGGTGCAAATGGTACCATGCGCCATGGTTGTTGGACACTGCCTCCAGCCCTCCTGGCAACACCCAGGGAGCAGAGTGAGCATCACCCACCCCCCACACTCGTTGTCCCCAGTGAGGAACCTAGGATTGGACACAGGAAATACCTTGCTGACAGTCATTCTGTAAGTTAGGACGACTAAAGAAACTAACTTTCATTGAGCGCCAAGTATGTGCCAGCCACTGGTGGTGGCACTTGGGGACACTGAGACATGGTCCCTAAGACATGGTCCTTGCCAAAAGGTCCCTTTTATTCGGCAGGGAAGGAAAGAGAAAGGGGCGTGCAAACATCTCAGACAGGTGAAAGATAGGCTGTACGTGGGACCGGACACCTGACCTATGAAATCCTGATTCTCTGGGAAATAGGGCTGCTCGTGGGGAAGGAAGGTGTTTCGTGGAGGGTGGATTCGGCTCTGAAGGGTGAGCGGCTGGAGAAGACAGAGAGAGCAGCACGCACCTGCACTGACCAGGGCGGGGGAGGCTCTTCTAGAGAGTGCTGAGCACCCGGCAGTGCAGAGGGGCCTCCCTGGCACTGAGTGTGGCTCCGCAGGTGCTGCGAGGCCCCCGTGGGGCATCGAGACACGCCCACTGAGGGACAGGTGGGCAACCTGTGACCCAGATCTCTGCCTTCCAGGAACTGGTTGGGTGAGACGAGACTCAGCCCGGGCATGTGCACAGAGCAATTCCTCACCTCCAGCTGCAGGTGTGGCCTGTGAGATCTGATGTCACTTCACTCCTCAGCAAAAGGGGACATATGCACACGATTTTGAACGCCACGTCCAGGGGCTCGAGGACATCCCCTCGCCAGCCCATCTCCATTAAAGAATCCCTGCTGTGGTTCAATCTTGCGTTGTGCAGGTGAGGAAAGCAAAGCAGTGACGATGTGCCGTGCCGAAGGTCGCAGAGAGTCGGGGTGGAACAGGCCCGGACCCCAGGCTTCCGCTCCAGGGTTGTCACCCGAGTGCCTGCTGCTGCCACCTCCTCAATCTGTGTCCTCGCCCAGCTGCAGTTCCCAGTGCACGGCCTCATGACAGAGGGGACTGGCACGTACTTTCCGTCCCTCTCGGCCACCGTCGGCTCCCGATGTGGGACCCCTCTTGGTAGGCCCTGCCTTCCCACCCTCCTCCCGCACACACGTTCTTGCCGGTTCTCTGCGCGCTGCCCCGTTCTGTGAGAGGCCCCACCTTGCCCCCACTCGCCCAAGCTGCTTGTGGGCATCTCCCTCCCCTTCTCCCCCTGCTCCCCCTCCACGACCACCCCCTAGCTGCATCAGCCTCCTGCTCAAATCCAGCCCTTCCTCTCCACCACCAGGAGTCCAGGACCTCCTCGCCTCCTGCTGGGGCCATTGCCATAGACAGAAAAATATTTCTAAAGCACACGAGCATGTCGCTTTTCTGCTTAAAATCTTACAGGGGTGCCTGTGACCTTGAGAATTAAGTCCAAGCTGTTGGTGTGGTCTGCAAAGCCCCCCCGGGCTGGTGCCATCTGCCTGGCAACGTCCCCTTCTTCCACGGGCCCACTCCCCTTCTGCGCACCAGTGTGGCAAAGGCTCTGTGTGCTTAACCATCTCAGGACTGCTGGCTCATGTTGGTCTTCCCATCCAGAGGAGTAAGATGTGCTCAGACCAGCTTCCTACCCTTGAACTTCGAGGTTTGCTTGTATGCTTGTCTTTAAAATTCAGTTTCCTCTTGACAGAAATGTTCTCAAAGGAACCAATCCGCTTTCCCACTCACGGGCTTTTAGAAGCCCTCACACACAAGAGAGTCATTTGTGAACGCTCCTCCGCAGCGGTTCCCTTACGTGGGCTAACACGATTTTCTCTGCATGGGCACTTCTGGGGTCTGAAGTTAGAGTCAGGGCAAAGGGTGAGTATGAGTATCTCTGACCAGCAGCGTACGCCGGCCCATTCGCTCATGAATAAATAGCTTAACTGAGTTCAACCCACAAGTTCAACAGGAACAAGGGCTGATGTTCAGAGTCCCGAACAGTTCAGAGTTGGCAGAATAATTAAGAGCAGCTGAGATGTTCTGTCAAACGGTCAGAGGAGAGCCTGGGATGTTCCCTCCCCCCTTGCCCGGGCTGTGTTTGATGGCAGAGGTCACAAATGCATCCCCAAAATGAATTGCATTCCCTGGCTCTTATAATTGGATTTTCAGCTTTCTAGAACAGCTCTTCCTGTGTTATGTCTGCAATTTGTAGAATCTGATAAGAGACTTGTTTCAAAGTTCAAAAAGGACCAAATGTTGTAAATAGTTCCAAAGAGAAGCTCTATTCACGCTGGGGAGGCAGTAATTTTCAGTAGAAGATGAGAGAGCCTTTTAGTCCGGCAGCGGGAGTGGGGGCCCCAGCACATCTGTGCACCGCGGGCGAATCACTCAGCTTCTCAGTCCTCATCTCCTCAACCGCATGATGGGGGTTATAAGAGTACTTACCTCCCTGGGCAGTAAAATGATATAACTCAAGTAAAACGTGGAGCATACAGTATGTGCTCAGTAAACACTAGTCGTGGTGGTTGCCAATAAAACAAACAATGTGAGCAGAGCAGCTATATATTTAATCGATATACATTGAAAAGAACTTCTGGCAGAATGAGACATCTGAACTCGCAAGCAAATGGGCTGGGCCGCACCTAGAACTGCAGCGCAGCGGGGGAGAACCCAAGCAGAGCTAAAGCCTGCGAGGAGACGGACGCGAAAGGGAACAGACAGAATAATGACCCCAAAGACATCGGGTGCTATCCCTGGCACCTGCAAATGTGACCCTATTTGGAAAGAGGGTCTTTGCAGACGTGACTAAGTTAAGGGCCTTGAGATGGGGAGATTTACCCTGAATTATCAGGGTGGATCCTAAATGCAATCGCAAGTGTCCTTCTATGAGACCGCAGGGGGAGATTTGGTGCCCAGACACGCAGAGGAGCTGATGTGAAGACAGAACAGAGAGAGACCTGAAGATGCCGGTGCCGGGGACTGGAAGGATGTGGCCACAAACCAAGGAATGCTGGTGGTTACCAGAATCTGGAAGAAGCAAGGAATGGATCCCCTCCAGCGCCTCCAGAGGAAGCGGGCTTTGCCGACTCCGGGATTTCAGGCCAATGGTACTGATTTTAGACTTCCGGCCACCAGAACTATGAAGGAATAAACTTCTGTTGTTTGAAGCCAGCAAGTCTATGTCAATCTGTGATAGCAGTCACAGGAAATACAGCCAGGATAACAGCTCATGAGGCCCATTTTACTCATGAGGAAACATAGACTCAGAGAGCAACAGCGATTTACCCAAAGCCACACAGCATGTTAGCACCTTGGCCAAGGCCACACCGGGGTCAACAGACACTTGCACCCCTGCGCTTCCCTTCCATCTGCCCTGCTTCCACGCTGGGCCCCCTGGTTGCCACGGCAACATGCAGCTGCCCCAGACAAGTCTTGCTGGTGCCAAGCCCCGTCCTGTGGTCATCACTGCCCCCAGCCGTGATGTCCTTCTGTTGCCCATATCACAGGCAGGGTCTGTGAGAACAGACTCTGATAAGGGTTTTGGGGTGCCCAAGGTTTATTACGGATCCACACCAGGGAAAGGGACGGGGACCCTGGATCGGGCAGAGGGAGACTGAAGGTGAACTGCAATGCAGGCCTGACAAAGCCTCGGCCGCCCTGCAGGGAGTTGCTCTGTGTCCAGCCAAGCAGCCAGGACTTGCCACCCTCATCTTGCTCAGGCACCAGATGCAGGCTGTCTCTGGGGAGGGCAGGACCTCAGGCGTGGCAGGTCTCTGCATCTGAGGCAGACCCTGAAGGAGCTTACAGCGGGGGGTGGGGGGGGGCGCCTGCCTGCCACCTCTCTGCACAGGGGCAGTGAGGCCTTCCTTGGAGGGGATCTGGGCAGCGCGAGGACCCAGCGCTAACACTGCGTTCTGCAAACAAGGGAAGGAGCTTCCACTGAGGTCCTGGGAAGTTCCTAGACAGCTCTCCTCCCGGCACAGACCCCACCCTATGGAGTGGCCTCAGACCCTCACTACTTAAAGTGGGTTCTGTGCTCACCTGGGAACTCATCAGAAATGCAGAGTCTGCCTCGGCCTCACCTTCCATTCTGAGAACTAAGCTTTAGACCAGGGCCCAGGCCAGCAGTGGTCTGTTATCTGTTTTGGTTTGTCCCTAGAGCTAAGAATGATTTTTGTATCTTTTACAAAGAAGAATATGCAACTGAAACTGTACGGCTCACAAAGCCTAAAATATTTGGATGTGGACCTTTACAGAAAAAGCTCGATAGCCCCTGCTCCAGAAAGTGAGATGTGTCTACCGTCTCTGTCTCAGTCTCTTCCCATCCCCCTCCCCGCATTCCAAATGCAAACAAACAGCACCTTTGGGGCAGGGCCCCTTGGGCACTGCAGGGACCCCCAGACCACCTGCCCCTGGCCTGCCACCTCCACACGCTCCAAACCCGTGCCACTGAGTGCAGTGCCCGCTGCTCTGTTCCCCCACCCCGGCTCCGGCTGTCTGCACTTCTTGCCCCCAGCCTTGTTCCCTTCTCTTGCAGCTTCCTTTCATCTTGCAGCTTTTTTCTCCTAACATCCCTGACTCTCTTGTGAAATGCAAATTAATTAGCGTCTAATTACTCACTCAGTGCTGCATCTATAGCCTTCCCTTGTTAGGTTCCTGTCGAACATCTCTCTCATCAGCTGAGAACTCAGCCCATTAGAAACAATGGTGGTGCAGGGGAGGCAGGCATCCCTCATCCCGCCCGCCCTCCCGCTGCCAGCAGCACCCCCATCCGTGGATTCCAGAAACACACCAGCCTGGGTGGAGCAGCTCCTCCCCCTGCGCACTCGCATCACCAGCACCGATTCTGGGAAGCACCTGTACC
>RJWJ010028860.1:0-21104 GCA_004363605.1 Indri indri | reverse complement strand
AGCTTTAAGAAACAATGGTGATATAGCACCTCTTGTGTACTCCTGGATAAAGCTGAAACACATTCTACTAAGTGAAGAATCCCAAGAATGGAAAAACAAGCACAACATGTACTCACCACCAAACTGGTATTAACTGATCAACACATAAGTGCACATATAAGAATAACATCTATTGGATGTCAGGCAGCGGGGAGGGGGGAGGAGGGGACGGGTATATGCATACACAAAGAGTGCAATGCGCGCCATCCGAGGGATGGACACACTTGAAACTCGGACTTGGGGGGGGAAGGGGGCAAGGGCAACATACGTAACCTAAACATCTGTACCTCCATAATATGCTGAAATAAAAAAAAAAAAGATAGGCTTTCTTAGCATTAAAAAGAATATCATAGATTGTTATGTATTAAAGTCAAGATAATATAAATAGATTTAGTAAGGTAAACATTCAAAAGACAGCTCTCTAGCTTAGACATTATGCTGTTTACCTGTCAGCACCTTGTAGTGTACATCTTGGAGAATGTGCCTCTGCAATGAGAATCTCAGTGGAGATACTTTTTTCCTTGCTGAAGATTTTTTCAATCTGTCCATTTAAGCAAATCTATTTTGGCTACCTAGCCTTTGTTTTCTTCTGAATTGCTGTGGATTTTCTGACAACATTTTGATAACTGTTTGCCCAGATTAAAAAGTAGTATTTCATATTGAAAATGATTACAGTCATAAAAAGAAGAAATATTCTTTTCTTACAACAGGAAAACCCCACTTACATATAGAAATATTTGGGGGCTTTTTGTGGGCGTATTAGATTGCCAAGCAGTAGCTAATTTATTGCCAATATACGGCCCTAGAGTCTATTTTGACTGTGTCTCAAAACTCTCTACATCATCTGAATGTCTTTATTTCTGTTTTTTCCTGAGATGTATTGGTTTTCGTTTTTACAAAAGGAATTTATTTTTGCCTCATTTACAGTCACATAGTGTTTGCAGAGCCTCAACATTAGTTTATAGCCCTAAAGCAGATATGACTTTGGGGCAGGGTTGTTGTGTAAAGGTGGAAAATTTACTACCAATCCTACATATACTTCTATGTGCGTATATGGCCACAAAGCATTATGTAAGTAAGTGACTTAACTTGAACCAGCATGAGAATATAGAATAAATTTAAACAGATGTCAAGGAAATCCAATTCTTGTGAAAAAAAAAAATTCTCATCAAGAACGTAAATCAAGAAGTTTATGCACCAACGAATAGATGTTTGCAGGAAGAAAAGCAGTCCCTTGGGCAATTAGACCTTTATTTCCTTTAAGGAATGCAGCTCAGTGTGGCCAGACCATATTTGCAGCAATGTCCTGATTATTTCTCTCCTTATCCTCGATCCTAATGATTCATTCTCTTTGGTTCCATTTCCCATACACATGGCAAATTTACTTTTGCATGTGAAATTCCATGAAAAAATGAACAAAGTACCATTTAAATCATTGGCTTTTGTCTCATGTTGCCCTAACAAGTAAAATAATTTAATACTGACTATGCTGAACTGGTCAGATTCTTACACTATGGGCTTGTATGGGTATTTGAAGCTACATAAGAATTGTAATTAATAATTGTGACAAGTAACAAGTGTAGCATTTTAATGTTATCTTACATGAATTCTTTGGAGTGAACTAATTTTGAAAGTATTTTGTTCATTTACATGTTTTTTATAAATCTTTAAGAAAAATTTTAGACTTCAGTGATTCACATTTGAAAAAATGACTATGAGAGGATTACCAAGTGATTTTTCTAATTCTTGCACCTGGTCTTAAAAGAGTACTTGCAACTTAATAAAAAGAACTACTATTGAGCAAGTGCTCACATCACACTGGGGGCTTTTTACACCCTCTCTAACGCTAGCGATAATCTTGGAAGATAAGTATGAATTACAGCCTATTTTATAAGTGGAGAAACTGAGGCATAGAGAAATTAAATTAACTTGCTAAAAGTGATACAGCTAGAAAAAAAATGGCAAAACAGGAAGGGTGAACTTAATTCTCTGTGTATACTTTCCATTACCCAAGATACAACTCTTGTAAATTGTACCTCAATTGATAAGAATAATCAGTTATTTCTGTAACAGGCAAATCTCATCTTCAATTTGTGCCCAAGTGAATCCCTAGCTCTTTGGGAATTTCAAAGTATGGTCAGCATTTGATTTTTCAGCAACATCCCCTTCCCCCCATTTGTCTCCGTATATCATCTGGCATAACTATTAGTTTAAATAAATTTACTTTTTATTCTTTTTTAAGAATTCACAAAACTCTCATTAGGATACTGAAGATACTGATGTAAAGAAATTCCTATTTTTTTAAATTTAATCTCTTTTATTTAAGAAATCAACACTTGGATTACATACACTTTTTCATTTATTAATAAAACAGTTTACCCTCCCCTCAATATTTCTCTCCTTGTCTCAGATAACAATATCTTTTTTTAGCTAATCGAGAGAATTACCATTTTTTCCTAATACTGGACTTTGCACATGGAATGTATTTTTAAGAAATCAGTATTCATAAATAATTGTTGAGAAAATAAATTAATAATATATATTATCATATTTTAGTTTTTCTGGCTACAATTGATATTATAATGTAATATGCTTTCTTCTATGACTTCCTGGTTTTATTTAGTTGCTTTTCCTGGAAGCAAAAATCCCTTAGCAAACAAACAACCTATGCTGGATATTTCTCCTCTTACAAAGTCTTCTACAGGAAAGTGTTATCATTTTTAAGGTTTGTTGAGTCCCTAAAATGAACTCTAGAAAATTCATCCTGGTCCCTGACTTTCGAGTTTACAATAGAAAGTAACATAAGTCAGGATAAGTGAGGATTAAATAAAATATTAATCCAATGAAAAAATGTATTGTGCTAAGTGGAAACCATTCCTCTTTCTCTTCCATCCACCCCAATGCCGCCCCTCTCAGCCTTCACTGAACTTTGCACCCTGTGGCTTCCAATGATGCTCTGCTCATCTGAAAAGACCTGAGGTGAAGTTGAGTAGAGAGGTGGACAAGGTCTAAATGCTTGAGTGTTTTCACTGAAAACATAACCCTCTGGAAAAATCCCATTTTAACAAACATCATTGTAATGTAAGACTCCATTTTGTGCAGTGACGTGCATATCCTGGCTGATGGCCCACACCTGCAAGGATTTGCCAATTTGGTTTCAATAAATTCTATTAAGAAAAAATGTTATAGACAGATACATTTCCAAGACTATGTATGCTGGGATGGGCCAACTTGGCAATTACATTGTAATTTTCATTCCGTATTTATACTTTCCACTGCAACTAAATGTGTCCGCCAAGATTTCAGTGAAGGGTAAACAACAAGAGAAGTGGGAAGAACACTGGCTCTGGGGTCATTCTGAGCCTGGTTTGGATCCAGGCTCAGCCACTTTTGAGCTGTGTAACCCAGAATAAAGTCCCAGGGCTTGATTTTCTCTTTTTAAAATGTGGATGATAATAGTGCTACTGTTCCAGATGGCTGCAAGGGTTAGAAATGATGACTGTGAAGTATCTGGTGCATAAAATGTACATGTTTTGACAATATGCTGTTGTTAGTACAGAGGGTTTTCTAGTGTCTGGAAAGGACTCTAAGAGACAGGTTTGAGTATAAGGGATATCAGAAAGTCTCGGTGAATTACAGGGTAAAGAATAAAAGGTTGGATTCAGTGGATGGAGCCAGCAAATGAAAATAAAACAAGCAATTTCTCTCCTGCTGAGAGATGTTCATCTAACATAAAGCCAAAATTTGTGAAGAATTCATGAGAATCTCATTTGTTATGATACAATGTCCCTAATATCTAAAGAACTGAAAGAAAATTTCAATAATTCCTGGCTTTTCCAAACTGGCTAGAAAAGAACTTCTTCCCTTGGCATCCACAGAATCTATGTCATGAGGGAGAAGCAGACCTGGGCTGGGATTGAAGACCAGTGGATTCTAGTTTATGCTCTGCCAGTGAGTTTCTGTGGGGCAGAATAGATAATTTCCCAAGAAACGGGAGTAAACAAAAGACAATTGGAATCACTTGCCCCAGGATACATGCATCAGAATTAGTTTGTTTATAAATAACTGGAAACCCAAAGTAAATTTGATTTAAGCAAGATAGAAGAAGTAGACAGTATAGGGCATGTTTGGTGACTCTGCAACCATCATCCATTCTATTTTTGTGCTCTATCTAGACTGCCCACAGCCCAGGATGCCTACTGGAGGGCCCATCATCATGTTCACATACCAAAGAGCAGAAGAAAGAAAGGGCAGAAGTGTGAAGGGGGTCCACCTCCTATGGAGTCAGCAGCCTCCCAGAGGTTCACATGGCCAAATTCGACCTCGAAGGGGCAGAAAATGTTGACCTACCATTCAATCCAGCAATCCCACACTGGGTATTTACCCAGAGTAAGAGAAGTCATTTTGTCAAAAAGACAACTGCATGTGAATATTTATTGCAGCACAATTCACAATTACAACAATGTGGAATCAACACAAATGCCCATCAATTCATGACTGTATTAACAAAATGTGGTACATGTGTACCATGGAATTCTACCAAGCCATGAAGAAGGATGACTTAATGCTTTGTGCAGCAATTTGGATGGAACTGGAGACCATTATCCTAAGTGAAGTATTTAAAGAATGGAAAAACGAACACCACATGTACTCACCATGGAATTGGAACTAACTGATGAGCACACATGTGCATAGAGGGAAGTAAATCTCAAAGGAAATCAAGTGGGGGGGAGGAGGAGGAGGGCATGGGCAAAAACCCACCTAACAGGTACAACGAACACTATCTGGGTGATGAGCACACTTGTAATCCTGACTCGAGCATTACAGAAGTTATCCATGTGACCAAAAACATTTGTACCCCCATAACACTTTGAAATTTAAAAAAGAGGCAGAAAATATGGTATTTTGGCTGGACATAGTGCTATGCCAAATAACATTGGGGACATAATTACTAAGGAAAAGGAGATGAAGAGACATTTGATGGAAGTCCAAGAAAGAGATGGGAAATAGGCTCACAGCTATTTTTCACTCTGTGCTTGTGGGTACAGTGGTTTTAAAATAGGTCAAAAAATGATTTGATATTCCTCCCTTCAAAAGGTGGAGGATCATTCCCTGCCCCTTGAGTGTGGGTAGAGCTAAGTGATTGTAATGAATAGAATGTGGTAGAAGTGGCAGAGTTAGACTTCTGAGACTCAGTCATAAAAGACACCGTGCTATCCGCTCTCTCTGTCTCTGTTTCTGTGTCTCTGTCTCTGTGTCTCTCTGTCTCTGTGTGTGTGTCTCTGTCTCTCTGTTTCTATTTTTCTCTCTTTCAGTCTCTGCCTCTGTTTGTGTCTCTCAGTCTGTTTCTCTTTCTCTGTGTCTCTTATCACTTGCTCCATGGAATAAGCCAGCAGCGATGACATGAGGAACTCAAGTAACCTAGAAAGAGACTCACATGGCAAGGAACTGAGGCTACCTGCCAACAGCTATGTGAGTGAGCCATCTTGGAAGCAGACCCTCTAGCCCAATTCAAGCCTTCAGATGACTGCAGCCCCTGCCCACATCCTGATGGCAACCACCCAGCTAAACTGCTCCCAGATTCCTGACCCATAGTAACTATGGGGGACAATAAATATTTGTTGTTTTAAGCCATGAAGATTGGGAATAATTATGCAACAAAAGATAACTAATGCCAATAATTAAAATGTCTAGACAATATTTTAAAAGAGACCCTGTCGAGTTTAGCCCATTTTTTCTATCATCAAATATTTATTGAGCACCTTCTATGGACTGGGTACTGTTGTAGATACTGGGGATACATCCAGTAGATGATAAGCAAACAAATAAATAATATGTGGGATGCCATGAGGAAAAACAAATGCACAAATGCATGTTGTATCAGTCAGAGTTTTAAGTGCAGACAACTGAATCCACCAGTTATCCCAGCAGAAAGGGATTTAAGGACTAATAGAAAGCTCACAGAAGAACAATCTCCAGAACTATATTGTAAAAGTGTCTGACAGGAAGCGATGAGCCACTACTAACAGCCACTGCTGTTGCCACCACTGTCCTTTGCACCACGCTGCCTTTGGCACAGTCAGAAAGGCTGCTTTTGCTCCTGCCAACCTGGAAGCTCATGGCCCCTGCTGACACCTGCATGAGCACAATGTGTGCCCATGTGTACCCTGTTGGTCACACAGCCGCCTTCCAAATCAAAGCCTTCCATCTGGTTGGTGGTATCTGCACTCCCCTGGCAAGGGAGGTTGGAGAATCCAGATTTTTTTAAAACTCTGCATTAGAAAATTTGGAGTTTACATTGGGCTCACAATACAGGAAACTACTAAAATGAAGAGAAGATGTGCAAAAGATTTGGGAAAATCATGAATGCCAGATAGCCACTATACAGAGGAAAGTGAGTTGGAGAGAAAGGAAGTGTTAGCTTAGTGTGGTCAGGGAAAGCTTCCCTGAGAAGGTGGCGTTTGAACAGACACCTGGAGGAAATCAAAGAGCAAGTGCAAAGGCATTGAGGAAATAGCACGTTTGGTGTATCTGAGGAACAGAAAATAGGCCAGTGTACCTGGAGCAGAGTGATTGAAGAGGCTCCAGGGAGGAGATGAAGTCAGGCAGCTAATGGGGGAGGAGGTTACTATGGGGAGCTTGTGGGGTACTGTCGATTAGGGCATTTAAAGCCAATTTCTCAATTCTTCTATTTATTTAAGTACAGGTTACTAAATTGTAAGTAGGAGGCAGGCGAATCAAATTATTCCTTGCATTATGCTTAGCATTAGTGGCTTTCAGGATCCTTGTCCTTGCCAGCTCTCTCCTGCAGCCCACCCCCCTGGCCCAAAGTAAATATATTTATATATCGTCTATACCAATTGGATCTTCGGTTTTCTTTCTTTCAAGGTTTTCTTTTCTTTTTTTCTTTGCTGTATCACAGGCCAGTGCTTGAGTAAGGAACTAGTTGAATTGGAACAGGACACTAGAGATCTGTTTGTGGAAGATGATGCCAAGAAGTCTCCAGGGAAAGAACTCATCCTAAGGAAAAAGAGAATGAAGACACACTAATCATATATGGAGAAAAGTAGGCAAGGTGGGCGGGAATGGATGATTTAGATACCATGATGTCTGGCACACAGAGTCTCCTTGAATTGGTCTACCCAGGACTCACTTGCACCTTAAGGCACACAACTACTATAAAAAAATGAGTGAGATACTCAAAGATCTGCATTGGTGCAAGACAGCAGCACACTGGTCCCAGAACCTTACGCAGTGGTGAACAGGGACAGGAACGACCACTGAAGAGACCGAAGAGGAGTGTTGTGGAAACAGACGCTGGCAGTAACTGAGAACAGGGCTCCTTTTTAGCACACCATAATAGAGCTGCCTCTTTTGGCATCATTAAAAACAGAAACATCATAGACACCTAGCGCAGGAAATGAAAAACTTGGCTAACACGAGGCAGCAAAAAGGACCAGCTTATGAGTCAGAAAAATGAGGTCTGCGGAAATCCATTTCTACTTGGAACAAATATAAAAGCTATTAGTTTTCTTTGAATGGAAAGAAGTGAAGCCAGAAAAGTGACAGTGATGCTCAGACACTATACAGGTTATAGTAAAATCATGCCTAAACATTTTAAATTAGGGCAATTCTTTTGTGATATAATAATACATTCTGAACATCTTTGAGGGAAGAAGACGCTTGTGTAAAACAAAAGTCTGGGGGTAGAGATGGGGATTGGGAGGAGTTTTTAGTATCCTATAGTTACTCAGTTGCCCTGCTCCTTCCTCAAAACAAAATTTACATCCCAAATGTACTAACAACTACGTAGAAATGCAAAGCCTCCATGAATAGATGTTCACGTTGTGCCTTGTATAAAGGCACCACATTCAAGAGATACATTTCAAACCAGTCCCAGGATTAATAATTTTATTTTTTTAACTCTTCTTACTATAGTTAACGTTTACGTTGCTTGGGGGTAAAAGTCATTTTTTCCAAGTCTAGGAATTTGGTTTGTGTGGGGGATAGAGAAGTATAATCCAAAGCCAAATAGTCTTCAGGGTACCTTTATACTGAGAAATAGGCCTTTAGCGCTTGCTTTGTTCCAAATTGAAAGATCTGTTTGGTTCAACTTTCCCTTTTCAAGTGCAGAAGGCAGCTGGCAACCAAACATCCCAATAGTGGAAATCTTATGTCAGTGGCTTGTTTTTGCTATTTAGTAGGCTGCCATCAGAAAGCCCTTCTTTCCAGTCCTTGCCATGTTTACAACTGAAAGTATAATACTAGTACTTCTAATCACCCCACACTGCTGGGACAGCATTGGAGCTAAACAAACGGGAATCTAGACAAATCAGGATCACAGGGGGACAACTCTGCCAATGGCCACCTCTTCCCAAATCCTCCATGTTTATTCTGTGATTCCATGTGAAGCCTTAACCTCCCAGAAACTTCAGGCCCCTGTGTGTACACTGGGCATGAGATACTGGCACACTCATTGTATAAACCCCTGACACTTAGGGCTTCAAGACTCTGCGTCAGCTGCTCACGAACATACCGCCTGAACACTGAGCAAACACATAATGTGTTGACTTCATCAGGCCTCTGACACTACCTGGACCTCAGCCTGCTCAGGCCCCTTGAACCAAAAACAGGTAATGTACTTTCTCTATGTCATCTTCAGGCACTGAGTTAGAGCCAGCATTCCAGACTACTGTACTCTCATTCAATCTGTGCTTTGTTTTCCTTATTCTTCCTCTCAAAGTCTTCCTCCCAGCCTCAATTCACAGGCAACTGGAGCATTTGCATTACCCATCCAACAACCTGACCTCCAAGTTCTGTCCATACTTAACTCCAGTAAGGTTTTCCCACACCCTTCCTCATCTTCTAATCTCTTAACTTCACTGCACTCACATTTTATGAGCAATTCCTTTTCTAAATGTTCTTCAATTACCCAGTTTGAGTATATTAATCTGTATTCTACTGAAACCCTCTCATTCTATCCTCCATATATCTTAATTTCTCATTCTTATTTTCCATCTCCTTACCTTTATGTGCTGCATTCTGGATAGTTTCTTCTCTTGTCAGCTATATCTAATCTAATACATTTGATGAATTTAAAACTATGTATATTTTTTTAATATTAGCTCTTTTATTTATTTTTTAAATTTCAGAATATTGTGGGGGTACAAACATTTTGGTTACATATATTGCCTTTGCCTCGCCCAAGCCAGAGCTACAAGCGTACCCTTCCCCCATGCAGTGCACTCCACATCCATTAGTTGTGAGTTTACCCATCCCCACCAGCCCCCTCCCACTGGCCCAGCAACCAATGAATATTACTTCCATGTGAGCACCTAAGTGTTGATCAGTTAGTACCCATTTGATGGAGAGTATATGTGGTGCTTGTTTTTCCATTCTTGTGATACTTCACTTTGAAAGATGGGCTCCAGCTCTATCCAGGATAATATAAGAGGCGAATGCTAGTTCACCATTGTTTTTTGTGTTTAAGTAGTATTCCATAGTATACATACACCACATTTTCTTGATCCACTCATGTATTGATGGGCACTTGGGTTGTTTCCACATCTTTGCAATTGTGAATTGTGCTATCATAAGCATTCTAGTGCAGATGTCTTTTTTATAGAATGTGTTAGATCAGAGTGAAAAGTCACCCCCAAAAGAAATCATTAGATCCTCAACAACAGATACCAACTAAAACTATGTATACTTTAATTCTAGAATGTATATTTATTTTTCGGATGCACCTGATAAGTGTTGATAGTCTATAATCATCTACTCATCTATATGATTATATTTTCATTGTACTGCACAGGATATGCCTGGAACTACATGCCTCAGAATGCCTTTCTCCATATAGTTCTGGTTTGAAATCTACCAATGGGAAGCCATCACACAAAATTTTGAAGGTGGAATAGAAGGAGAAGGTGATATTCTCTGAAGGTAGCTGCAGTGAGGTGTCTCAGCACATCTGAAATTGATACCAATTTTCTAGCTCACTCTTGAGAGCCACCTACTTGACCGCTAAGGATGGAATACTTAATAGGAGCTACCCAGAAAATTATAATGGCTCCCTTTTGAACACCAGAAAACCACACACTCTGGGACTGAATGCAGTGGCTCACACCTATAATTCCCAGCATTGTGGTTGGCCAAGGCAGGAGGGTTGCTTGAGCCCAGGAGTTTGAGACCAGCCTGGACAACATAGCGAGACTCCTCTTAAACACACACACACACTCTTCTGACTCAGGCTGAGAACATTGGTAGCAGCTTTAATAAACTACAATACTTTAAACCTTTGAGAGATATAATTTCACCACTTAACTTTTAAAAACTATAGTACATGGAATAGCTGTTGTTTTTCTGACTCAACCTTAACTGATAAACTCAGGAAAAAGTGGTCATTGACACCTTGATTCCCATACTTCAGCATATACAGACATTGATTATAGGACTTGTAAGCGAAAAGGATGGCCTTGCAAACATAACAGGAAAACACCTAATACTGCAATTACTTGTAACAGTTAAAGATCAATCCTGAGTTCTCTGGCCAGCAGGCACCCTGCAGGAGTTCTATTTTGCACAACTTCTGAAAAGAACTGAATGTACGGAAAAGAGATGTAAATCTCTCTCTTTCAAAATTGCTCTTTGAGAATCTGCTTTTACAGAGTTCCTGAGTAAACAGCAGGAGAATGAGCTACAGCCTCAACCATATCCCGAGGACAGAGTCACATCTCCTGCGATAATCCCAATAATCCCGTCTCCAAGGAAAAGTACGAAACCAACTCTTGGATTTTGACATCCTGCTGCCACTCTTATTATCAGCTGACAGCCATCTCTATTTTTTTTCCTCTTGGTTCTGCTTAAAATCAGCAAGCCACTTGGCCTCAGTGCTGGCATCTCCCTTCTGTTTCTGTGGGATGCCCCGTCATCTCCCTGCTCTTCCTCTCTTTCCTCTCTCTCTTTCTCCCTCTCTCTCGCTCTTGCTTTCTCATTCTGTCTCCTCTAAGAAGATAAAATGAACTTTTTTACTTTTATACTCTAATCTCTGCATGAGAAATCTTTCTCCACCCATGCTGCAAGCACCTACTAGGCTTTCCAACCTAACATAAGAGTTTACTATATTTATTGATTTAGGTCTCTGTATGTCTCCCTTAACCTTTACCCAGCACACTGTAAAAGAGCCAGTGCTCTTTAAAAATTTGTACCCTCTGCATCTAGTATGACCCCTAGAATAACATGACTAAAAAGAAACTTTTTATTTTAACATTATGAACATAATTTTCAGAGTGATGAAATGTAATTGTAAATCAGGTCAAAAATTTCTTCTTCAAGATATTGTAGGACAGGAAATTGCCTGCTCTCCACAAGTGACATAGAGTTAATTTTCAAAACTTTCTCATACCTAGTGACTTCTCTTCCCAGTTTGTCCTGCCCTCTACTCAATGACAAAAGGAAAAAGTATACCTGTATCCTTTGCAATATTGGGGAAGCTATCATCTTCTATACATGTACAAACACACACACACACACAAATACATGCACATTCATATGTTATTCGTATTTAGCAATCATGCTTCATCAGTTACTCAGGCTATAGGCTCAGTTCACGACTTATCAACCCAAAATTCAATGTACTGTCTTTCCACAACAGTTGTATAAAAATTTGCTTTATAAATGCTTTAAATAGCATTTTTAAATGTTGAAAATTATGTTCAGGGGATCTCTTTAATGTATCCCCTTACTAATGTATAAGCATTCCAGATCATTCAGTCTCATCTACAATAAAAATGTCAGTTGCCCTAATTTTCCCACTGTTGGTGGGAGCGCAATGCTCAGCTCCTGTTTGGTGTGATTAGATGGCCCTGAGCCACTACTTTCTGAGGAACTGGCCAACCCTAATGGGATTCACATTGCTTGAGTACAATACAAGGCTCTTTGCAGCATTGCCATTCAAATGTCCATACTTCTACCTTACCGGGATTACTCAATAATTGTTGAATGAATGAACGAACAAATGAATGTATTAAAATATGTGAATCTACATCTATACTTGAAAAGTCTATCTTGTAATGCCAAGAGAAACAGAAAGAAAATAAATACATATTGATCTTTACTAAATAGCAAGTAACTTACCTACATTATTCCATCCAGTCCTATGAACCACATATTATCTTTACCACCTTACCAATGAGGAAAGTGAAATTCAGAAAGGTCATTTACACAGCTAATAAATAACAAAAGCATGATTTGGACCCAGATCTATCCGTCTTCAAACCCCAACTTTTTCCATGATAACTGCTTCATCCTGCTTCTTTAAGAGCTCAAGTATATTTTTTGTTGTTTTCTAGAATTCCTTATGAAGGATGACATTTTAAATAAAGCATGTTACTTGTGGCTTCCAGGTTATAAAGGTATCAGATATAACCTATTTGTCAGATAAAGTTTAGAATTTTCGTTAAGAGTTACACTCATAGTGAACACTCCAAATATTTATCAAATATACTAAGTGGATAAGAAAATAAATGCTTTGCTTTTATATATAATATGGAAATGAGGACAACAAAATGGAAAAATAAAGCACATATGATCTTCTTCTTCTTCTTCTAAAATCATTTTAGTCAGTGATGTAAACTGTACCTTCATGTATATTATAGCTCCTTGTCCAAAGTCCACAGGTAACCATGGTAGCAGAGTGATAGTGACTTCATGCAGGTGTAAGGCACACTGCTGAGAGGTAAATAAGCTACCTAGTTAATAGTAGAATACATAGGGGAAAACTTTCATGACATTGGCCTTGGCAATAACTACTTGGATATGACCCCAAAAGTACAGGCAACAAAAGAAGAAATAGACAAATGGACTGCATCAAATTCAAAAACTTTTGGGCAGCAAACAATCAATCAACAGAGTAAAAAGATAACTTACAGAATAAAAGAAAATATTTGCAAACCATATATCTGATAAGTAATTATAACCAGAATATACACAGAACTCCTACAATTCAACACCAACAGCAAACCCACAAATAACCCAATCAAGAAATGGGCAAAAGACTTGAACACACATTTCTCCAAAGAAGATATCCAAATGGCCATCAAGCATATGAAAAGATGCCCCACATTACTAATCATCAAGAAAATACAAATCAAAATCACAATAAGATATTACCTCACACCTGTCAGGATGGCCTCTGTCAAAACACAGAATAACAAAAAATAACAAGTGTTGTGAGGATGTAGAGAAATTGGAACCCTGGTGCATTGTTGGTAAGAAAATAAAATGTGCAGCCACTGTGGAAAACAGTAAGGAGATTCATCAAAAAATTAAATATACAGTCACCGTATGATCCAGCAATCCCACTTCTTTGTATGTATCACAATTGAAAGTACCAAAGAGATATTTGCACAAGCATTATTCACATTAGCCAAGAAGTATAAGCAACTTAAATGTACATTGACAAATGAATGGATAAATAAAATGTGATGTACAAGCTATACAGTGGAATATTATTCAGCTTTTAAGAAAAGGAAATCCTGTCATGTGCTATAACATGTATGAACCTTAAGGACATTTTACTAAGTGAAATAAGCCAGTCACAAAAATGATAAATACCACTTGATTCCACTTACATGTGGTATCTAAAGTAGTCAAACCCTTAGAAACAGAAAATAAAATGGTGGTTACCAGAGGCAGGAAAAAGGGAAAAAAGGGGAGTTGTTATTCAATGGATATAAAGGTTCAGTTTTGCAAGGTGAATAAATCATAGAGATCTGTCCCACAACAATGTGTGTATAGTCAATACTATTGTACTATACATTTAAAAAATGGTTAAGATGGTAAATTTTATTATATGTTTTTTGCCACAATAAAAAAACATGCATATAATTACCCACTTATTTGGTAAAGCATGTACATTATTACTAAAACCAATGAATCAACCAACCATCTACTTCATTAGCCTTTTATAAAAAATTCTTACAACCAAAGAACAGACACAACTTAATCTCAGAATGAAAGACAACACTTCCCAAGGAAAGAACAACAGGTAACTTTACATTAACTTAACTGTGGGCCATTCTTTTTCTTTTTCTCAATTTACAGAAAATGGTTGAAATCTCTGACATGGACTGGCACTGATTCACTAATAACTTTTTGTACAAAAACCTTTAAAAATTACTAATCCTTTTTCAATGCAAAATTCATAAGTCTGTTTTCTTAAGCTTTGATTCAGATTCAGGAACTCATACTGAACACAGTATGCCCGGCACTTTCACAAACACTCAGCTCTACCCAAGATACTTAGAGATGGGTATTAACTCCATAGTGTGGGTTAGAAAACAGGCACTGAAAAAATAAAATAATTATACAAAGTTACAGATAGACAGCGACTGTGACTAGTGATAATTCTACAATGCCATGTCTGCCTCACCTTTCAAGATATACCTTTTCAATGAAATCTTTTCTAACTACCTTTATTCTCACATCTACCACTTCTAAAAGGGAAAGATTTATCTCTTCCTCTTTTCTGCCTTCATGCTTACTGGTACTCTTTTTTCTTATTATTATTTCAGCATATTACAGGGGTACAAATATTTAGGTTACATATATTGCCTTTGTCCCACCTGAGTCAGAGCTTCAAATGTGTCCATCCCCCAGACGGTGCGCATCACACCCATTAGGTATGAATATACCCATCCCCTCCTCCCCACTCCCACCTGCTTGACACCTGATGAATGTTACTACTATAGGTTGCACTTAAGTGTTGGTCAGTTAAGTCAATTAATACCAATTTGATGGTGAATACATAGGGTGCTTGATCTTCCATTCTTGTGATACTGCACTTGGTAGAACGGGCTCCAGCTCTATCCAGCATAATACAAGAGGTGCTAGATCACCATTGTTTTCTGTGGCTGAGTAGAACTCCACGGTGTACATATACCACATTTTATTAATCCACTCATGTATTGACGGGCACTTGGGTCGTTTCCACATCTTTGCAATTGTGAATTGTGCTGCTATAAACATTCGAGTGCAGATGCCTTTTTTATAGAATGTCTATTAAAAAGTTTCAAAACAATAAATGTTAGCATGGATGCGCAGAGATAGGAACACTTATACACTGCTGGTGGGACTGCAAACGAGTACAACCTCTGTGGAAAGTAATACGGAGATATGTCAAAGAGCTACAAATAGAACTACCATTTGATCCAGCAATCCCATTACTGGGCATCTACCCAGTGGTACTTAACTTCTATCAAAACAACTCTTCCTGGGCATGCGTGTGGCATGTATGTCTCCCAGGACCAGGCTGTAATCTCCTTGAAGGGCAGGAGCCCTTAGTATCTCCAAAAGCTAATGTATTCATTACCAAGCTTATTTCAATAAATTCTAGTTGAGTGAATAAACAAATATCTCATTTTGGGGGAAAAATGAAACTTAAAACATAAAAAGCCAAACTGATATTTAAGTTTGTACTTGCCCAGAACCTGCCGACACAGTTTTCCAACCACGGCAAAATATACAACATCCTTTTTGCAAATTCCTTATCATCTAAGAAATGCATATTTTCAATATAAGTCAAAGAAGTCTTTGGAGAATTTTAGAAATTCAAGAGTCAAGTGCCATTACTTTACAGATGAGGAAATGAAGGCCCAAGGTGGTTGAGTGACTCAACCACTCACCTAACTGAATGGATTGTCAGAAGCCACAACCCGTATCTCCAAACTTCCAACCTAGTCTTCCCTTTTCTACATCATGCCATGTAAATAATATTCACATCACTAAGCTAATTATCTTCACCTAGAAACAATTCAGTCCTGATATTTATAATTAATTAAATATGCTCAGCCTGGGCTAAAACCCTTTGGTATTATGTTCTTGCATTTTAGTCAGGCAGAACCATAGATGCCTTTCTTCAATCTTCATGTTAAATTAATAGCACACATGAAAAATTTACCCACAGATAGACCTATTTGCTAGCATCTTCTGAGAAAGGACTAAAGGCAAAGAAGATATTCATTTTCAAATTTAGTTAGCAGTCAAGCATTAGGAGCCTAGGCTGCATAAAAGATTGGTTTTTCATCTAAATTTTGATTTAGATGAAAAATTTTGATTACTAATGCCTAACACATATTAGATAGTTTGCCATTAATTCCAGGTTAATAATTCTTTAATTAATAGGATTGCCAGATAAAATTTGGGCACTATTTGGGGCATACTTATACTAAAAAAGTATTTGCTATTGATCTGAAATTTAAATCTAACTAGACATCCTATATTTTTGTTTGCTAAATCTGCCAACTCTATTAGCTCTTCAAATATATATTGGGGATTTATTATGTATTAGATCCTTATAATAGAGCAATGAATTAAACAGCATAAGTTCCTGCCCTTGTGGAGCTTACGTTCTACTGGTTGAATTTTATTATTGATAAATAATGCATCAGGGAGGGATTAATAATATGAAGAAAATGAGGAATCGACACTTGCAAACAGGGCAGCTGCTTATCAGCATAGAAGACACCATTCACATTTCATGTGGGCAACATGGCAGCTCTACTGGCTAATAGCTCAGGAAAGAGTTCCAGGCAGAAAAAAAGTAGCAAGTATAAAAGCCTTCGGGAATATTATAATCTTGGGATATTTAAAAAGGAGGATCTAGACAAATAATTGAGAGAAAAGGTGGTAGAATGGTCAGAGGTCAGATTGTGCAAGTATCTGTAGGCCATAGAAAAACATTTAGGTTTTAGTCTAAATGTTATAAGGAACCATTAGATGGTTAGAGCAAGAGAGTAACACAGTCTGGCTGTAGAAGCAGGGAGACCAGCCAGGAGGTAGGTGTTCAACCGCCGGGTGGTAGTGGCTTGGACTCAAAGGTGAGAAGTGGTCAGCTTTGGGACATCCTTCGCTAATTAATTAAGATAGGGGAAGCAAAGAAAGAGAGGAACGAAAGATGATTCCAAGATTTTTGAGCAACTCAATGGATTAAATACCATTTACTATGATGGGCAACACTACGGGAAGAGTAGAACTGGAGGAGGGTGAGAAATCAGAAGATCACTTTTAGACACTTCAAATCTGAGATGCTTGTAAACACCCAATCAGACATTAGAAGTAATCTACAGTCCAGTGAAAATTCTGGGCTAGAGACATAATTTGGGTATAATCAGCTTATAGATGCTGTTAAAGTCTTAAGATGAGATCATCAAGTGTGTGAGGGGTAGGGAAAAGAAGAGATTGAGGAATGGGTGTTCTCCAACATGTACAAGTCTAGAAGAGAAAGAATACAACAAAGGAGGCTGAGTGATAGCGGTGCACAAGGGGCTTTCTGTAGAATATCTCCAAAGCCAAGTAAGGTTTCAAGAAGAAAAAAATTGAAAACTTTATCATGTGTTCTTGAAATGGAGTCTGAATATTGACATTGACTTTGGCAATATGGAAGTCTTTGGTGGCCTTAGTAGAAGTTTTTTGCGTGAAATCATGAGGATTAAGGCTTGATTGGAGTGATTCCAAGAGAGATTGAGAAGCAAGGGAAGATAGCATCTATAAACAACTTCTTTGGGGAGTTTCTATGAAAGGAACCACAGGATCTCAGCTACAGGGATATGTTGCATCTTGGGATAATTTTTATTTAAGATTTGAAATTTTATATCATGTTTTTATGCTAATGGGAGAAACTGATGAAATATGAATGACAGTAGATAATTATAGAGGCAAACTTTGTGAATAGGCAGGAGGGGATTAGATCCAGTGCCGGAGAGGATGGATTGACCTAAGACAGGTACATTGACTGCTCCTGAAAAATAATAGGAAGAGAAGCAGTGGATGTGAGCTCTGAACCATGCAGATCAGTGGATTTGGTGGTAGAAGGAGAAGGACATTGTCTTCAGACTGCCTCTATTTTCTCAATGAAATCAGAAGCAAAGTCACTTACTGAAAATCTAAGGTGAAAGGCAAAAGTTTAAGAACAGGAAAAAAGTCTCTGGAAGTAAGAAAGAGATTGATTAGAAACATGTAGTATGTATACAACATATCATTTTAATGTTATAATGTTTTATCCATATCATTAACTTTACATAAGACAGTATATATTTAGCAAAAAAATGAAAACATCTGAGGATGAATTAAACTCCACCTGTTCTCATTTCTGAATAAACTAGAATGTGAGGTCCACGAAGGAAGAGATTGTTGTCTGCTTTTTTCACAACTAAATCACTGTGCATAGAACATTTCCTGTACATAGTAGATACTCAGGAAACATTTAGTGAGCAAATTAATGAATGAGGAGCGACTGCATCTTTAGCTTCTTGTTGTTACAGTTGGTCTTCTCACCCACAAATATTTACCTACTTACCTCATCCTAGTACATTTTTAGTAGCACTTTCCCCAGTTGATTTTTTAAAATATGTGGCCATTTTTAAGAAAGAATTTTGTGGTTTACATTCATCTATTTTTAATTTTTCAAAACGTTGTTTTGCAGTATCTAATGGAGTGTTTAAAAGCTTCATGAACTAAACAGCACATATTGCCAAAATTAAATGAGTACAAAAGAGTGAAAAGTTTGGGTTAAGTTCAAAATTTTAATCTCCCAAGAAAAAGAATGCACAAAACTTGGGGTTTTAGTTTCTCATGTTCTGATATTAAACATATGAAATGAAAGGTCCAGCCTGAATTAAAGGAATAAAAATTTGGAGACAAACTTCTAACTGTGAAATGTACTAAAAATTCTTCAACCAAATCTTACTAAATAGCCTGCCTAGTAACCATATATTTTTATTTCAAAATGTTTATTTATCTACAGAAACAACAGTAGAAATTTTACTAAATCCCAAGCCTATTTGTAATCATTTCACAGAAATGGATGGGTCTATGTGTTTATTGAGCAGAAAAGAAAGTATCTGTTACTTTTCAATTATTGGAGGATATTAATCTTATTCTTTCTCATAAAACTGGCTAACGTGAGAAAAATGCAAAATTTTGCTAGCAAATATAAAAATGCAAGTAAAAGCAATAAGGCAGGAATTCCTTCTATTTAAAAGGTAACAAACATCTCTATGTATATAAGTTTCCCATATTTTTATGATTTTCTTAGCATAAATTCTTCAATATAGAATAATTGGATGAAAAGCTATGGGCAATTTTATGCCTTTGGAAATAATTACAAAATTACTTCAGAAAATGTAGCAAATTACCGGAAGTACAAATTTTATAACATTCTATCATCATTGGCTTCTTGGGATTTAAAGTATTTTAACTTAATATGCAATAAAATCTGATCTTCTCAGTGTATATTCTATGAGTATTGACAAACACATAGTGTCATGTTACTACACCACAATCAAGATATAGAACAGCCCCATCATCCCAAAAGCAGCCCTTGGTATCAATCCTTTTCCCACCCAAACTCCTGGCAGCCACTGATCTGTTTGTTCTCTGTACTTGTGATTTGTCTTTTTCCTGAATGCCATATAATTGGGCTTACACACCATGAAGGCTTTTGAGTCTGGCTTATTTCACTTAACAAAAGGTATTTGAGATTCTTCCATATTATTGCATGAATCAACTGGATTTTTCCATTTATTGCTCAGTAGTGTTCCATTGTGTGGATGTACCACAGTTTGATTACTCATTGGTTGGTTGAGCTGTTTGCAGGTTTTGTAATTATACATAAAGCCACTGTAAACATTTCTATACAGGTTTTTGTATGCACCTAAGATTTATTTCTCTTGAGGTAATTGGCACTTTTCTAAAAACAACTATTTATCTTATACTTACTGTGTGGCATTTAAGTACCCCTGGCACAAATTCAAGTTTCCCAGGGGTTACTAGTACCAGTTTGAGGAACACAGGCTTAGGTAAAGCCATATCCAAGATAATGTACATAAAGCTCTTAGCACTTAGTCGAAATTTAGAAAGTACTGAAGGCATAAAGATACTCTCAAAAAATAAAATTAATTCTGAAGCCTTAAAATATTCAGACTAGTTAATGTGGGTCTTTTTGTTTTTTGGTTTTTGAATAATGATTCCAACTTTCAAAATTTACTTTTAATGCTTCTGTAGGTTATAGGGAAAAATGTAAGAAAACATGAAAACTTTTCGGATTTAAGATTCCCTGAATAATTTGAAGTTTAAATAATAAGTGTTAATTTCCAGCAATCTTTTTAATTCTAAAAATAAGATAATAATAATTGTTCCTGCCTATAAGGAGTTTACGGATTCACTGAGGAAAATTTATCTTGTGCCTGGATAGATAAATAGCAATCCAAGACAGAAGCTTAAGGATATCAAAGGAGTACAATAGTTAATAAGCACTGACGGAGTTCGGAGTTGGAAACTGGGGAAAGACTTGCGGTGGAAAAGGGTAAGGGCGAAATTTGTGTGCCTTGGAGAAGTGATGGGCTGTTTCATTTGAGATATAGTCTTCTGTAACAGGTACACCTTGAAGTGTGAAGACAATTAGGCAGGTTCTTGGTACTGATTCTTTTCCCTGTCCTTATACAGAGCTGTAATGAGTCACATTACCACCCAAGATAATTAGAAAACCACTTTGGCACCTAAATGGCAAAATATAGCTCTTTCCGTCTCCAGAGCACATCATTAAGTTTCATCTTCTAAATCTGCCTGGTAATACCCATATTATAGATTATACAACACCACTATTAAATTTGGAGAACATGAACAGACGGCCGAAGGATGAATAAGTCATTCCCAAGTAAAACCATCTGATTCCATTTGAACAACAAACTAATCAAAGTCAGATGTAGCCACTGAGATGTAGCCAAGTCTCAATTCACATATAACTTTGCAGGCAGAAAATAATTAAGTCTTTTAAGCAAGTTTCCCAAAATATGCCCATCTATCATATCAGATAAGAAAAATTACCAGAGTTCATGTAAAAATATTTTTGCACAAAAAGCACATAAACAAGCACATATGCCTCTTCATTTTTCATTTCTCCCCCTCATTCCCAATTTTCTTCCTTCCTGGTCCTTCATCCCCTGTCTCATACCTGTCTTCCCGTGAACACATACCACAAATGTGCTCAAAGTCATCAAGGAGCCATG